>JAKCPI010001895.1:0-14295 GCA_023213315.1 Euborellia annulipes | reverse complement strand
TATCTAGATCTCTTGTAATTAAATCCAATTCTCATTTAACCTCAAAATTTGAATATTTAAATGTTGTATTTGATTTAGAAAGACTAAATTTTATTTTATTATTATTGACGAGCAGAAAAAAAAAGAAATAAGATATCTTTCAAATTAAATGAAAAATTTATTTCAAATTTTTTAGACATTAATATACATATTTTTTTAATTTTTAGCAAGGTATTGATAAAATTCCAGGCTATGTTGATAACAGAATATAGAATCAAAAAAAGAAATTTTCATGAAATTCCATCAAACTGCATCGCCTTTTTTTTTAAATTTACAACTCATTATTTTAAATATTTAAATTTATATGGTTGCTTAGGAGGGTGATGCGGCTAGTAAATAAATATCGTTATAAAGCTAAAATTTGAAGTTGATTGAATGAATATATCAGTATAAAAGGAAATTGTTGGCAATAAATCAAATTCTATTTTATGAGTAGAGGCCTATATATATATATATATATTTTTTTTTTTAGAGGGAAATCTAATAAGAATATCAAAAATGAATTGCCAGTTTCCTCTCTAGCAATCGACAAATTTCTTTTTTTTTTTTCAACACTCTTTACTTCCTTGATATTTGACATCCTAATAATATTATAAATAAATCAACTTAATGACGTTATTGATTTATAATAATGCCTAGTTTATTTCTTTCTTTTTTTGTCTACTCTCCTGAAGATATATTATCTCAGGAATGCATTACAATTGACATAGATATTTTCACGTAATTTTTTTTAAATTAATTGATAATTTTGACTTTATTTCTATAAATTCTTCAACAAGAAAACATCAAGTATATTTACTTTCTTTAAAAAAAAAATATCAAATTTCTTTATTGAATATTCAATCAATATTTTCCAACCCCCCCCCTTCAAAACAATTTCTTTATTTATTAAAATAAAAATAATTAAATTTAAAATTAAATATTTATTTAATATAATAAAATAGATATAAATAATAATTATTTTTCAAAGAGATGTAGAAAATATATTATTGACGTGGGTTTATTTATTTATTTTTTTTAATTTTATTATATTTTTTTATATATTCTAATTTGAGAGTATGATTAGAATTAATTTCATTTCATATATTAGTGAAAAAGTAACTTTATCTAAAAATCAAATTACCTTTAATTTTTAAGGTTAAAATGGAGTTGGATTCATTTCAAAGGGATGTAGAATGTATATTGCCATTTTGTTTTTATTTTTGCTTTTTTGTAAATATGAATTATTTCAAAGAGATGTAGAAATATAATGACGTAAGTTTATTTTATTTATTAACGCATAATTTTTGCTTTTTTTAATCCCCTTATTACACATGACTTTTTATTTGTAACGTCACTTTTTTTATAAAAGACAAAAGTGATTGACTCCTCCAATCGTTAAAACTCCCTTTAATTTAATAGAAAAGATTTTCTCTTGAGGGGTTGGGGGGAGTCTTATATTTTGAATGACTCACCCCAAATGAATAGGAGGAAATCTATTCAAAGAAAAAAAAAATGTGTATGTGCTGGGAAAATAAATTGAGTGGAGGTGGAGGTGCATATAAGTTAGCAAGGGGGGGGTTGGTGTTTACAAATGACCCGGATCTGGGCTTAATTGGGACCAGGGGTCCAATTGGGCGCCAGCTAATGCTCCTGTCAATCGACCGTTCTAACATTTATTTATTTATTTTTTTCGTTGTTATTTAAAAAGAGAGATTCATTAGAGTCCCTCCCCCCCCTCAACTTGTATTTATTCAACCAACCAAGAGGGGTGTTGTCACACTTGGTGTTTATTTTTGTTTTACGAAGCCTGCCTGAGTGATCAAAAAAAAAAAAATTATTATTAAATTCCAGGAAATTGAATATTATATACTATCTGCATAAATCAACAAAGGAGGACGCAACGTTTATTAACATTTATTTAAAATTTTTAACTTTGTTTTCAGATCGTGTTAAAAAAAAAAATCGAATTATGACAGAGACTTCCTTTCAGTTCATTACAATGAATTCTCAACTAACATCTAGTTGAAATTTTCTAAAACAAAACAAAAAAAAAACCCATAAGAAATTCTCCAAATAGTTGCAGTTATTGAGTTATTTAAGAAATTCAAATAATTAGATCTCACAAGTATTATTCTATGACCAATTATTTATATATTTAAATTTTATTAATTTGATTTTTTTGAGATGAATGATTGAGAGGGAGAGAGGGGGAGAGCAGTCCCGTCAGGGACTTGATTTGGGGAGTAGGGAGGTGAAGGGCCTCCTCACTCCCAACATAGGAAACCGGGTTGATGGCTCTCGAGCTAGATACCGGTACTTGGGTTTGGTGCGTGCCTCCGTGCACGATGCAACCAGGGGTAAATAACCGGGGAATGATTTTTTTATGTAGGCTATTGAGGGTTTTTATGCCGTAATTTAAGCTTTTCCCTCAAATAAAAAAAAAAAAAAAAAAAAAAAAAAAAAAAAAAAAAAATTGATTTTGTATTGATTTTACGTGAATAAAAAATAAAATTTTTTTTGGCAATTCAGGCATTTAAGGACATTTAGACATATACAGGATTCTATTTATTCAAATCAAATTTTATTATCTAAATGATTTAATAAAATTTATATAATTAATACTCGTAACATTTTTTTTTTCTTTTGTAACGCAATTAAATCTGAAACTACTTGACGGATTTTCAGTTTTTTTTTATTTCATATTTAAACTATCTCTAAGCGCTTCGCTGCGCTACGCTTCTCACTTGTAGCAGCTACTTGACGGATTTTCATTAGTTTTTTTATTCCATATTTAGATTTTAGGGCTAAGGAAAAATTCGTTTAGTTTAATTATTGTAACTAAATTACCCGCTGATTTTAAGAAAAAACGCCGAAAGCGGAATGCGCAGCTAGGTTATATAAATAATAATACATTAGCAACTAAATTCAAGGAATTGTTTAATTTAAAAAAAAAAAGTTGAGGTATCTCATGGATTAATAATATTTATATAATATAAATATTACAAAATATAATTATTTTGCTTAAGGGAGGTCCATTGTAGTTAGAACATACAGCATACGTATAAACAGCATCCCCTCCCCTCCCCTCCCCTCCCCCGCAAGTTATTTCGTAGAATTCCATTGCATTAATGAAATTTTACTGTGTGTGGATGCGAGGATTCAGATTAATTTTGATTTCACTGAATTTTAGGCTTGCAATTTATATACGGTACAGTATTTCAATGAAATTTAATCCTCTTCCTCAATAATATCAAAAGGATTTTCTCTCCTCTCATCTTTATTTATAACATATCAGGGAAATTAAAATATTCTAATTAAATTTAATTTATATGTGTTTAATTATTGAATTTTTTTCTTAAAATTTTATTTATATTTTTTTGGGGTTTTGTTTTTTTTTTTTGTGTTTTGGAATGTAATTAAAATTTTTTTTGGACTAGTATTACTTTTGTATTCATATTGTTTTGTTTATAAGTATTTTAAAAAAAATTTGGAATTTTAAATACAGATTTAAACCCAAAGGGCATGGGGCAAAAAGGGGAAAAAAAAAAAAAAAAAAAATATTGAATTATTATTGGGAGATTTAATTACCTTTAGGAATTTTAAAACTACTTTACGAATTTTTATGGGGCGTTTTTTCCCCAAAGTTAAGGCGGGCACATTGAATCTTTGGTCCGAAACTACTGAGGCATTTTGAAGTATTTTTTTATGCTGTTTCTTTTAAATATGAATTTGTGAGCATTTTACACAATAGATTGCTTTTTTTTTTTTAAATTACGTTTAATTAAAAAATATTTTTTTATACCTATAGAAAATGCAAAAAAGTTCTATTATGGAAATTTTAATTTTTAAAAAAAATGTAAAAAATCATTAATATTCAATCTATAATAATGAAAAGGTGACAAAAAAAATAAATTTCGTATTTATTTAAAAAATTAACGACCAAATAGTTGAGCGCTCTTGCAAAAGATGGCAGGATTGTTAAACAGCCGACATTATCAGATCACTTATATAATATAAAGGGTTAGAGACTGACTTCCTGTGTGTATGTGCCTGTTCTCTTGCTGATTGGCCAGAGTTACAGGAAGTGGAGCTGAGAGATTTAAATTTAAAACTCTAAAATTTTACAATTGCTCGCCGAATGTGAGCAAGGGGATGCAAAGGGCGTTCAGTGGGCTTACCACTTGTAGAGTATAATTACCCGAAATACTTTATTATAAAGTGCGGGTGGCAACACTATATACACAAGAAACATTTGGAAATTTGAGGGCAAAATAAAAAAGAAATGTATTTTTTATGCAAGACTTATTGCCTTTTTATTATTAATTATATATTTCATTAGGCGTGAACTAATTTATTGGACTCGCTACCTCATGCAGATATTAATCATCAAATGTTAAGAGCGAAAGAGAGGGAGGGGGAGGGGTAAAAAAAAAAGAAAATTAAATAATGACTTTTCTCACAATTATATTTAGATAGAGGAACCGTAATTGTAATATAAACACAGAAAAGTGTATTTCTCTCTCTCTCTCTCTCAAAGATGAAAAGTAAATATTTTCAGAGAACAGGCGGGAGGGGGGGGGATGATAGAGGATAGTCAAGATAATTAGTTAGGTAGAGAGTGAGTGAGTGAGTGAGTGATAAGAAAAGAAACGAGAGAAACTTAATTGAAACGAAAAAAAGAATTCCTTCCCTCTCTGAGTAGAGAGTATATGGTGCTGGGAGAGGGGCGGGGGGGGGAGAGAGGGAGGGAGAGAGCAACACTTGACAAAGTTTATCTTAAATAAAAATCTTTTTGACAGTTGATGATGATAAAACGCCAATCAGCCAGGAAATGCGCATTTGTTCTCTCAAGTCAATTAAATACTTTGAAAGACAAAAAAAAAAAAAAAAAAAAAAAATCAAAAAATAAACCCTTTAATCTAATGGATATCTTAAATAAAACGACAAAAAGAGAAATGAATTTGATATTTAGGTACTTACAAGCAACATTTCAACATTTCTTGAAAATAATACGGTTTTTATTTCATTTATTTAACTTATATTTTTAAATAAATTATGTTTCTACTATCTTTTTATTTAGATAAATAAAAATAGTGATACCGAAATTAAAATGTCCTTTATATATATATACATTCTACATCTCTTATAAATGGGTCGTTTTGATAACTTACCTACCCCAACATTAAAATAGCCTTTAATGTTGGAGTAGGTAAGTTATCAAAACGACCCATTGCGTTATAACTAGGGTCCGAAACAAGATTTTCAGCCGAAACCGAATATTCGGCCTCAACCTTTGTTTCGGCCGAAACCGTAACCGAAACCGAAACTTGTATTTCCTATAAAAAAATTTATATTTTTTTTTTTGAAAAATTTTTTTCCCTCCGTAAGACTCAAGTTTCGGCCGGCCGAAAGTTTCGGCTACTTTTTGGCCGAAACCGAAACTAGGGCCGAAACCATTATTTTTGGCCGAAACTGGCCGAAACCGAATATTCGGTCGGTTCCTAGTTATAACCTTACATTTTTAATATTTATTAATTTTAGAAAAATTTTATTTTTAATTATTAATTTTAAAGTATTTTTGAGGAATATTAAATTAAATAATAATAAAATTAATGAAAGAAATTTGATATCTTTTAATTTAAAATAAAAGGAATATTTTTGTTACATTTTATTATTATTATTATTTTTATTTTATATTGTGATCCAATTTTACAAAACTTTGATGGGTTGTTGGTCTCAAACGTATTTTTTTTTTTTTTTTTTTTAATTAAAATATTTTTTTTACTTTCTCTTATTTTGGTATATTTTTTCCTTTAGGTGAATTAAAATTTTCCTTCTTGTAAAATCCGTATTCAAAATGGCCTATACATATATACATTCTAGATCTCTTGGAAATTTAATTTTATTGCATTTTAACCTAAAAAATTCAATATGGAGGTACTATTTTTTATCAAGCAACTTTATTTATTTATTTTAAATTTAAATAGGGCATTCAGCACAATGTCTCAACCAGAAAATCTTGCATTAATTAGCAACACACTTAAAAGTATTCAGCAATCGCTGATTCTAATTATATTCAAGAAAAAAAGAGATTTAACGGCAACGCCGCCCGCTAGAGCCTTTCAAAGATAGTTCAAATATACAATTTTAAATCAATAATCTTTGTTTTTGTATTTTCAAGTCCATTTAAAGGGTTCTATTATTAAATCATAAAGGATCTCTTGAATTAATAACCAATATCTCGACTAATGGCGGTTTTAATATTAATCTTTTAATTAATTAACAAAATAATTTTATCTTTCATGTACACGTGGATTAATATATATTTAAAATGGTGGTTTTGTTTACAAACCGATTTAAAAAATGAAAAATCTGACCACCATTTTTGTTCTATGCTATCACACCATGTTTATATTATACCATTGAATATTTTATTATTTTATCTCTTATTCTTTTTCATTACAAGAGTAAAGTGCGCTTCAAACATTTTCAAGGGCAAATTAAGAATATAGATTTAGCATCTAAAAAAAAAAATAATTGATTTTTGAATTTTAATCAAAATTGTTGAAAAAGTACATCAGTAAAGTACTAGTAATTTTTCACCGATTTTGTTCAAAAGCTTCTTGTCACATCTCATTGCGTTGAAAAACTTAAATATCAAATTTCAATCTTTTAGCTCTTTTCTTTATTGAGATATCTTAGACTTTATTTATCATAAAACGTATATTCGGGGTGGATTGGTTTTTTGATCGTCTCCTTTGTGGATCCCTACTAGTTTTTCTAATCCTTCACTTTTTTTTTTACTTAGCAATTCCCCTAATAATTAATTAACTTTTACATGTAAATATTATAAAAACATAACATATTACTTAATTTTCAAACACAAAGTAGATGTACGGACAACTCTAATTAAAAATCTTGTTTTTTACTTACTTACTAATTAGAGTCAAAAGATGGAAGGGGATGTAGAGGTGAAGGGGGATATAGAGGCGGGGGGATGTAGAGGTAGAGAGGGGTGAAATAGTCAAAAGGTCAAAGAGGAGTCGTTGCCAGCCAGCTGCTGATCCTTTCCAACTCCCACCCACTTGCTTATTTCAATTGAGGAAGAAGCGAAGCTCTCTCAAGGGATAAACATCGCTTCAGTGATTTTCAATAGGAATCAATAATCTAAGATTAATAACTGACAAATGGAAGCTGGGATTATGTCCCCGGGCGGGCGGTTATTTATTAACACAGAGAGAAAAAAAGGGTCATCATTTGTAATTATTATAGTCTAAGTTTGACTCATTGGGTCAATTTGAACTTTGGTCATTTGGCTTTACGAGACTTTGCTCTTTTCATTTCATATCCTCTCTCTCTCTCTCTCTCTTTCTTTCTTTTTTTCCAGCTCTTTCTTTATTATTATTTTTTTTTTTTCAATAAAAAAAAAAAAAGAAAATTGATTTTTGATAAGGTGAGTTTAGTGAGATTAATTATTCTTTTATAATCAAAAAAAAGTTGCGCGTCTCCAACTTCTCCCTTAAAGGAAAAAAAAAAAAAAAAAAAAATTAGTTCTATACATCTAAAATGAATTCTAATATTTTCCAGATTTTTTAAAAACAAATCCCATAAAATATCGTTAAGTAGTTTCAAAGATCATACGTTACAGAGAAAACACATTTTTACAATTGTAACAATTTATTTTATTTTTATTTTTTTAATAAAAGACAATAAAAAATATTTCTAATTTTGTAAAAATAAGTATTTTTTTTTTATTACAATACGTATTTAATTCATCAATTCCAAATCATATCATGAACTGTTTTCTCTGGATTATCCTATAATTTTTAGTTTTCACCCCATAAAAATCCGTCAAGTAGTTTCCGAGTTAGAGAGAATTAAAAATTAAATCTTATAGACCTAATTATCTATTTAAAGATGAATATTAAAATTCATATTTTAAAAATTTCCCCCATTTGATATAGTAGATGGTACTAGAAATGTCAGTTTAAATATGGGGCATGAGGAGAAACAGCAATGAAAAATTATCTACACAAAGCAAAAAACCCCCATAAAAATCCGTCAAGTAGTTTTTGTTTTAGAAAAAAATCTGGTGTGACTGGCGCACAGCACAACTTTCTCTTACCTTCGGTAATCGAAAGTTGTGCACTGTGCTTGTCACACCAGATTTTTTGTGTCGACATGTATTTAGTTCCCGGCAGTAGGGAATATTTGAATTCAGATGTAAAATTTATAAGTATGGGAAAATATTTATATTTTGTTACTATGGCAACCATTTCTCCTATCTTCCCTATGAAGCACAAGAGTAAAGTGTGCTTCAAACAATTTTGTGGGCAAAACGAGAATATACATTTGAAAGAGCATCTAAAAAATAATTGATTTTTGAATTTTAATCAAAATCGTTAGAGCGAATTTTGAGAAAATCGAAAAAAACTGAAAAAGTACATCAGTAAAGTACTAGTACTCTTTGGCCGATTTTGATTAAAAGCTTATTTTTCCGGTCCCGGGGGTGTTTAACTTATATATAAAATTTCAGCCTCATAGCTCAATTCCTTCATGCTTAAAAGTGAACACAGACACACACACCCACCCACCCACCCACCCACCCACCCACAGACAGACCATGTCGCGAAAACCAGTTTTTTGGATTCAGGGGACCTCAAAACGTGAAGATCCATCAAAATCTCGACATCGAATTTTTGACATGAATCCAATACTTTCTCTCTATATATATATTACATATATACATAGGTAAAGAAAGTAAAAATATTATTATTCAATAATTAATGATATTAATTTTAATTAATTATTTTTATAAAAGGGTCAACAATTAAAATTTAATGAATTTTATATTATTAATTATAAAATAAAATATGATTTAATTATTTAATTAATTTTTAATTCCCTATAAGTCGGAAACTACTTGACGGATTTTCATGGGGTGAAAACCATAATTCATAAAACAATCCAGAGAAAACAACTAATTACAAATTTTATTTAAAATAGTCTAATTAAACACGTATTAAGATGTTTTTCTTAAATGAATTTAATTTGGTGTGAATTATAAACAGAAAGAGGTGAGGCCTAATAGATTTTAGTGGCTTGTCTAAAATCGAATGCCAGTGCCAATCGCAGCAACAACAACAACAACACTTTGGTTTTGTCTGTGGCTGACTTTAGGAATTTAACTTTAAGTCAAAGTTGAGTTGTTGTTAATCCTGTCAACGGGTTAATTAGATCCTGCATTAACATTTTGAGGTTTAATCCGCCACTAATCCCGAACCACAACAAACAAATTTGTTATATTGCCTATAAAGAAAATTATTTGTATAAAAAATTTGTTGCTTATTTGTTTTAAGAAACAAAATTGATGAATTGAATTGAAAAATATATTAAATTAAATTGATTATTGGTAAAAATTAAATTTAATATTTATTTATATAATTAATTATAGAATAATAATTATGTGATTTAATTTCAACTTTAATATTATTGCTCATAACTCGGAAACTATTGAACGAATTTTTATGGGCTTTTTTTTAATTTGTAGAGAATTTCACGTGGAAGATTTTAAGCTAAGCGGGGAAACTCTTGAAGAGTGTTTAGAATTGAAAAATTAATAAATTATAAATAATTACTTACTAAATCCAAGAAGTGTAAGAACGAATTTTGAAAAAGTAGACCGCCGATAGGAGGGCTGTGTAGCTAGTTGTTTATATAATTAATCGTCATTAAATAGAGAAGATTACTATTACTTTAAGTTTCTTTCTTTTTTTCCCCCCCTAAGAAAGAAAATACGATTTTATTTTGCTCTTTTTAACTTTAATAAAATTTCTTGTTTGTGTTTCGAGGGGTGGAGGGGGAGTGAGGGGGGGAGGGGGAGCACATTAAGTATCCCCCCTCTCTCTAGGGGTCGGAAAGAGACTATGTTTTCGCTTTTTCATTCAATTGCCTCTAAATAGGAAAAAAATATTTTTTTTTTTTTTTTTTTTAATTGGAAATTTAACAAAAGACAGTGTGAATTTCCATTTTATGAAAATACAATAAGAACGAATTGTGTAACGAAACGGAAAAGCATTTCATTGATTAAACAACTCAAATTTGCTGATCATTTTATTTACTTTATAAAAATAAATAAATAATTAGGAGATTTTTTTAATTTAATTAAAAAAAAAAAATATTAAATTAAATTATTTAAAATTTCACAAATAAATTTTTAATTAATCAAATATTCTTTTATTGATTTAATTGGCAATTAGCGAACTGCTCCAAGTGCAGTTTAAAATTTTTTTTTTTTTTACAAATTTTAAATAAACTTAAATATTAAGTGTTATATATCATTTTACTCGGGAGAGGCTCTAGTTTCAGAATATTTATGTATAAAAAAGAAAAAGAAATATTCTAATCTGGTGGTAAGTAAGCAACCAAGCAATCGGTGTGCTAAGATATCATTGTTCAGAAAAAAGAGGGGGAGGAAGGTGAGGGAGAATAATAATATAAAATATTTCTTTATATATTAATATCTCTACCTCTATTATTAATTTTTGAGACTTCTATACAAGTCCAGTTACGAAACTCTGCACACTCCAGTGAATGACAGAGAAACAATTTGTCACGTTTTTTTTTGCACTCTATTTTGTGTAGAAATCGGTAGAATTTATTAAAAAAAAAAAAACAAAGAAAGTACCCACAGAGCACAAAATATTGCTGGAATGTTTCAGCAATATTGCCAATCTTGACAATATTGCAGCAACATTGATGCACTATTTGTGCAATGTTGCAAAAAGGCGGACATAGGAATATTGCAACAATGTTGCCAATATTTTGCAAGATTTGCAATATTCCTGCAATATTAATTGGCAATTTATGCAAAATTCGCAATATTTCTGCAACATTGCTGCAATATTTTGTGCTATGTGGGTATAAATAAACTGAATTTGTAGCAGGGCATCAAACATCATCTAACGTAAAATTCAAAAAATTTAAATTTTTTTCTCACCTGGAAACAATACGCGATAATACGCGATAAATTGTCTTGCGATAAATTTTTGTTCGCAATAAATTGTCATAGACTCTGAATTTTGCGTATAAGTTTCTCTTCTTTATATTGTAAATAAATACAAAGTGTTTTTTTCTTTTATATTCAAGAGCCGGGGGGGCTGGCGACGAACTAGAGCCAAAATCCCCACTAAGAGTGGAGGAATCTCGGATGGGTGACCCTGAGGAATCGCCGTGTTGAACGTCCCCCGGTAGCCATCAATACAATTAAACTAATTAAATAAATATATATTAAAAATCTAATGTTGTCAGGCCCTTTGGCCATAGCACAATGGTAGAGTTTCTGCCTCTTGTGCTAGAGGCCAAGGATTCGCATCCTCTCTTATGCGACAAAAATTTATTTGCTACCAATCTAATTGTTATAAATAGAGACGAGGTCTAAATGGCCTTTGATGTCAAAAAGAGCTTAAATAGAATTTAAAAAAATCCTCAGTAGCTGAAAGGGTTATTATTTCGACCCCCTAAGACCCTTGAAAGTTAATTTTTCAATGATATTGGAATAAAAATATTTTTTTCTCCTTTTATAGCATCATCAGGACAGCTAAAGCATAATATATTTGATTTTGAATAAAAAAAGTTTATTAGTCCTATTAGCAAATGAATTCTCTATAATTATAATAGTCTCGTAGTTGTTATCTCCAGGCACTAAGTAGAGTAGATAGTTGAGCCGCCACATGTGCCTATTTGCCTATTGGCCAGCCCTTGGTTTATGCACAAAACGTGACAGGTCATAGGGCATGTGCTGCCACGTAGCGGGCATTAAATTCATAGTCAACGGGCTTTAATTAAGCCCTCTAATAGATCCCGACCTGTGCGATACTAAATTAATAATAATTATATTGCAACAATGTGCTGAATTCTTTCTAATATAATTGGCAACAAGATTAGAGGAAGGGGAATAATTTTTTTTTTTTCATAAATAAAGTTTATAAAGTGAATATTCTGAAAGTAGACATTCTCACGAGTAAAATGATATGCCACACTTGCAGTTTTATTTTAAAAAAAAATGATAAGTTGCACTTGGAGCATCTCGATCGCTAATTGCTAATTAAAGAATTTATTTTATTTGAATAATAAATGTGAGATTTTAATTGATTATTTTTTTTTTATTTGTATTAATTAAATCCCACTAATATTTATTTGCTAATTAGTTTTATAAATTTTATGGAATAAATTCTCAATTTATCAGGCAAGTAATCTTAATTGTTTTATGAATTTTCTCAAAAATTTATATTATTATTGATTTATCCATCTCAAATTACACTTAAGGAAAAATTAAAATTTAAATTTATTTTTTTCCTTCTTAAATTTTTATGTTGCAATTTTCCAAGATATCAAATTCTCAAGGACTTAATTAATTGGTAAACATCCGGGCTTAAGGTGGAGAGATAATTGATAACACATCATTTTTGCTTACCAATTGATAATAATACTGTATATCGCAACAATATGACATCATCTTATCTGTGCTGAATTCTTTTTTAAACAAGAATTAAACATAAATGAGAACAATATTAGAGGAGACGGGGTAATTTTATTTTATAAAATTGCTTATAAAATATATATTCTGAAAGTAGACATTCTCACGAGTAAAATGATACGTCACACATGCATTTTTAGTTAAAAAAATCTCAGCCAAAAACATCGGAGATGCAAAAAGGGGGCGCCTCGCATTATTTTTGCCCAGCGTCGAGGTGAAATCAAAAAAATGCGCCTCGCTTTTCTGATTTATATAAAAGCAAGGAAATATTTTCACTTAAATAAAACCCCTACAGAATTTTATTTGTTTCATATATCCTCGCTTTTATATAAATCAGAAAAGCGAGGCGCATTTTTTTGATTTCACCTCGACGCTGGGCAAAAATAATGCGAGGCGCCCCTTTTGCATCTCCGATGTTTTTGGCTGAGATTTCACTTCTTTTTGTGAAATATTACATTTAAATTTTATTTAATAATTTTTGTTTATTAAATATTAAGTTATCCCATGAATAGATATTTTAATATGCATTCCAAACAGAAAAAAATTAATACATCGTTTGGTATCCATTCAAAACGATAAACATAGGATTTCACCAAATTTTATAAAATTTTAGGTTTTTTATTTTTGTTATGTTGGTAGAATGTAAATACATCGTTTGGCATCCGTTCGAAACGATAAACATAGGATTTCACCAAATTTTATAAAATTTTAGGTTTTTTATTTTTGTTATGTTGGTAGAATGTAAATACATCGTTTGGCATCCATTCAAAACGATAAACATAGGATTTCACCAAATTTTATAAAATTTTAGGTTTTTTATTTTTGTTATGTTGGTAGAATGTAAATACATCGATTGGCATCCATTCGAAACGATAAACATAGGATTTCACCAAATTTTATAAAATTTTAGGTTTTTTATTTTTGTTATGTTGGTAGAATGTAAATACATCGTTTGGCATCCATTTAAAACGATAAACATAGGATTTCACCAAATTTTATAAAATTTTAGGTTTTTTATTTTTGTTATGTTGGTAGAATGTAAATACATCATTTGGCATCCATTCAAAACGATAAACATAGGATTTCACCAAATTTTATAAAATTTTAGGTTTTTTATTTTTGTTATGTTGGTAGAATGTAAATACATCGATTGGCATCCATTCGAAACGATAAACATAGGATTTCACCAAATTTTATAAAATTTTAGGTTTTTTATTTTTGTTATGTTGGTAGAATGTAAATACATCGTTTGGTATCCATTCAAAACGATAAACATAGGATTTCACCAAATTTTATAAAATTTTAGGTTTTTTATTTTTGTTATGTTGGTAGAATGTAAATACATCGATTGGCATCCATTCGAAACGATAAACATAGGATTTCACCAAATTTTATAAAATTTTAGGTTTTTTATTTTTGTTATGTTGGTAGAATGTAAATACATCGTTTGGTATCCATTCAAAACGATAAACATAGGATTTCACCAAATTTTATAAAATTTTAGGTTTTTTATTTTTGTTATGTTGGTAGAATCGTAAATACATCGATTGGCATCCATTCGAAACGATAAACATAGGATTTCACCAAATTTTATAAAATTTTAGGTTTTTTATTTTTTGTTATGTTGGTAGAATGTAAATACATCGTTTGGTATCCATTCAAAACGATAAACATAGGATTTCACCAAATTTTATAAAATTTTAGGTTTTTTATTTTTGTTATGTTGGTAGAATCGT
>JAKCPI010001893.1:0-16582 GCA_023213315.1 Euborellia annulipes | reverse complement strand
ATAAAATAGAATAGATATTTAAGTAGAAGAAATTCGATGGCTGAGTGGTAATTATTAGGAATGATGGTTAGATAGATGCAATTTGATTCATACAAAAATAAATGATTAAATTGATTAACAGTTTATCGCCCTGAAGATGGGATCTATGTGATTCCGAAACGTCGACAATAATTAAATAAAGTTTTTTTTTTATCACTTGCTGGCTGCCTACATCTACCTAATCCCAATAGGATATATATTTATTTCTATTTATATGTATGGTAAAAGAAAATTGATAATTAAAATATTTTAAAATGAAATAAACAAAAAGATCTGGTGTGACTGTCGCACAGCACGCAACTTTTTCTTACCTTCGGTAATCGAAAGTTTGGTTCTGTGCTTCTCACACCAGATTTCTTTGTTGATATATATTTAGTTTCCGCCCACTTATTAGAATTCAAGATGTAAAATTTATAAGTAAAAATGTTGACCGAGGTCAAAGGCCGGAAAATAAAGAAAAAAAGTAAAAATGTTTATATTTTGTTACCATGGTAACTATTTCTCCCCTTTCCTATGAAGTGCAAGAGTAAAGTGTGCTTCATAAGATTTCAATGCCAAAATGAGAATATACATTTTAAAGAGAAATCTAATTGATTTTTGAATTAAAAAAAAATCGTTGGAGCGAATATAGAGAAAATCGAAAAAAACTGAAAAAGTGCATCAGTAAAGTACTAGTACTCTTTGGTCGATTTTGTTCAAAAGCTTCGTGTTACGTCCCAGGGGGGGTGCCTAACTTAAATATAAAATTTCAACCTCCTAGCTCTTTTCGTTCTTGAGATATTTTGTTCACCGACACAAAGACAGACCATGTCTCGAAAACCACTTTTTTGGATTCAGTGGACCTCAAAACGTGTATATCCATCAAAATCTCGACATCGAATTTTTGACATGAATCCAATACTTTTTCACTATATACCTATATATTAACATATATCGGTATATAGGTAAGAGAAAGTAAAATAATTTTACTTCCTATATAGGATACATTGTTTAAAATCTTAATAAAATACGAATTAAATTTCTTATATGATAAAATCAATAAAGAGGAGTTCACAATTATGAGTCATAAAGGATTCCTACCTAGATAGGTAAGTAGAGTCTCAATTAAAAAAATAGAGATAAGAGAAAGTAATAAAACTGTTTTTATGATTTTTGAAAATTTGTCTCTGATGTTAATTTGATTAAATAAGAATAATTAATTTTGTAAGAAATTTTCAAGGGATTCTGTTAATGGGGTAGGAGGCGCTATTTTTGTAACCATTTATTATTTTACTTCCGGATTCAAATTACTTAAATCGAACCCCCCCCCCCCTCCTTCTCCCCTCTTTCTTTCCTTTTTATTTCATAAGCATTTTAATATTTTTTTTCGTCTAACTTACTTTTTACTAAAAAAAGGCCTTTTTTTCTTAGCTTTTATTTATTTATTCTTTGCCACTTAATTAATTCCTTATCTACATATAAAATGCGATTGTAGCGGTGGGAGAGATTGGCAAGAGCTAAGAGAGTAAACGCCGCGTGAAAAGTAATGGAAAAATGATAGAGACCGCCTGCCGGAATCTGATCTGTAGCTGGGATGCTTTGAGCCCCCGGGGCGGATCTTCAATTCAGGTTTAAAGATGAACTCTCTAGACGAAAGGGAAACATTCCCTTCCTATTTCTTTAAAGAATTCGTCGTCTTTAAATTTACTAAAAAATAATTTTGTAATTGATCTTTTAATTGTGAAATAAAAATTACTTGAGGGAGAATTAATTGAACATAATTGGATGGAGTTAGATGGAAACGACCAAGGGTCCCCTGTGTGTGTGTGTTTGAAATTGCACGTAACCCCATATTAAAAAAATTGTTGAATTGTCTTAATAAAATGCTAAAAACTTGACCATTACCTTCATCATTATAGTAATTATTTTGAAAATATGTTATTTTCTTTTAAAAAATAATCCAATAAAATTGAGTTATTCTCAAAACCACTTGCTCCTCTCTTTTCAATATCATTTAAAATCTAGAGGCTCAGTTCGTGTGTATGTGTGTTTGTGTGTGAGTGTAAATGGGAAAAAAAGAGTGAGTGATAAAAAAAAAATTAAATTAATTCATTATTTCAATGAAATTTTTTTACTTTCTCTTACCTAAGTATATATGTAATATATATATAGAGAGAAAGTATTGGATTCATGTCGAGATTTTGATGGATTTGAGGTCCCCTGAATCCAAAAAAGTAGTTTTCGCAACATGGTCTGTGTGTCTGTCTGTGTGTGTGTGTGTGTGTGTGTGTTCAATTTTAAGCATGAGGCTGAAATGTTATATTTAAGTTTTGTACCCCCCTGGGCCGAGAAAAATAAGCTTTTAATCAAGATCCGCCAAAAAGTACTAGTACTTTACTGACGAAGTTTTTCAGTTTTTTTCGATTTTCCCAAAATTCGCTCAAACGATTTTGATTAAAATTCAAAAATCTATTATTTTTTAAATGTTCTTTTAAATGTATATTCTCATTTTGCTCTCAAAATTGTTTGAAGCACACTTTACTCTTGTACTTCATAGGAGAGAAAGAAGAAATGGTTGCCATGGTAACAAAATATAAATATTTTCCCATGTTTATAAATTTTACATCCTGAATTTAATCTAATGGCGGAAACTAAATATATGTCGACACGAAAAATCTGGTGTGACAAGCACAGAACATAACATTCGATTACCGAAGGTGTACTGTACACCAGATTTTTTTTTCCTATTCTATTGTAGGCAATGAATTTGCAAAATTTTTAAATTCCCCTTGAAATTTCAAAATCGAAACAATCCCTCTAGATTGAATCTGTGTTGTGAGCCATTTCTGTTTTTATTCAGTAGTGTTATAAAAGAGATGTTAATCAAAAGAGTTGGGGTTGTCACCTTAACAACGATAAAATTTCTTGAATTTCTCTCAATTTTCTAGCAAACGGACATTGGATAATGGTAGAAAATTTCAAACAAAAGCTCTTTACAAACAAAACAGTAAATAAACTTTTGTCTTTTTCCTTCTTACAAAAGAAATTAATCTATTCAAATTAAAAAAAAAAATCATTTATGGAGTTTTGACATTTCCATTTTCTATTGAAAATTTTCGTTCATTTTAATTTAATGTCCATTTAAATATACATAAATCTTTTACCGTTAGGTATTCAAATTTGTTATGTGATAAATGAATGAAAGGTAAAGGAGAAAATAAATTAAACCGACAATATTATTTTTCATTTAAGTTTGAATTTGCATTTTAATTGAGGCAACCCAACAACTCATGGGTCAAGTTTGGAGAAAGTCAAACGGTTAGTTTGGTTTACTTTGTGTAAGAAAAGATTGCAAACCGAATAAACTTGACAACTTGAAAGGTTATTTAATAAGACGGATACATCACTCGAGATTGTTTGATTTTTTCATTATTTCAAATTCTAATTTCTCTTACCTATTTAGGCAATATATAGAGAGAGAATATCAAAAATTCTATATCAATATTAATATGGAAATACACGTTTTAAGACACCCTGAGTAAAAAAAAGTGCGTCCCCCGAATTTGTAGACTTTATGTCTGTGTTCCGGTGTGTGTTCAAATTAAAGCATGGAAGAAATAAGCTACGAGAATTAAATTTTACTAGCCGTGCCGCCCGCCTTCGCGTATAGCCAGGGGAGCTACGCCGCCTGGAGCCCCCCCCCCCACCGTCAGCTGGCTCCGGGTCCGCCTGCGGCGAACCCTCGCCTTTCTTAATTATGAGAGACTGGCTGGCGCCTAGACAGGAGGGCTCCGCCCCCTGGACTCCCCGCTAGGCGGGCCCGAGCCTTTTTCTTAATTATGAAAAGAAAATTATTATTTTTATTTTATTTTTTTATTCTGCCCCTTTGGCTTACCGCTATTGGGCTAAATGTCGTTACAAAACAAGAAAATTATTAATACTACGTAGTATGGATTCCATACACGTACGTATGCCAATCCAGAGCCTGCTTGAGGATTTGTTTACATTCATAGTATATATAAATGCAAAGAATACATAGATATTTCTATATACATTTCCTATGGGAGAAATTGTAACTTTAGGAATTAATAACTCAACAAGTTATAGGAATTTCGGGATCCGATTATTTTTCCGGGACTCTCCATAACGTCCCCTATAAGACTGTAAAATTTCGTTTCAAAATTCCACGGGAAGTTGGTCAAACAGAGCGTAACAGACGGGCACTCCGCTATTATATTATACTAGACGCAAAGCCCCGCCTTCGGCGGGGCTTTCCGTCTAGCCAGGGGCTGCGCCCCCTGGACCCCCTTGCTCGTCTACTTATATACATACCGGTACATACATTTTCCCTTTTCATTTTTTATATGTAGAGATTATTTTAGCGGTTAATTATTCATGAACTTAAGATTTTTTGTGAATCATATCCTTTCCGGGACTCTCCCGGTACACAGACAAAAAATTTACGCCGATATTTTAGAATTTAAAATGTAAATAAATAAAAAAAATCGTAAACATGGGTAAATATTTATATTTTGTTACCATGGCGCTATCCCTGAGGCCTGATTGGTTGTTTCACACATCGGACACCCTCTTAGCCTTTTATATATAAGTATGATACAGAAAAAAAAGAAGAAGATATTTAACTTTTAAATAAATTCGGCCAAACAGTACTATAACTTTACTGATTTACTTTTTTAGTTTTTTTTTTTTTTTTTTTTTTTTTCTCAAAATTCGCTATAATGATTTTGATTAAATTTCATAAATTAATTAATTTTTCGATTTTCTTTAAAATGTATATTCTTATTTTGCTCTCCAAAATGTTTGAAGCACACTTTACTCTTGTAGTTCATAGAAAAGATAGGAGAAATAGTTGTCATGGATTTCCATAAAAAATAGACGTCAAAATATTTTATATTTTTACAGAAATGCATCAAAATACGATATTTATCTCTGAAGCTATGCAAAATCTTCTCAATAATAATATTAAAAAAAATGTTATTTGATTTTTATCAAAATCACACTCTATCTCTATGTATAAATTAAGATTAAAAAATATTTCCATTGCTCTATATACCAGCATATTTCTAATTTAAAAATGAATTTAAATTACAAAAAATTGAAGATTTACTCACCAAAAGAAGGATTTATGGTATTAAAAGCGACGAGAGCAGGAACCACGTCATAGCTGATGGCAGCCTCTCGAATTACTGACCAGCATACGAAATGCTCTCGGGTATGAAGCCGTTCTGACCCTGTATGAACAAGTATCAAACCATGTAGAAAAGTATATATATACCAGGTATATTCGTCCGTGTGAGATTTGTATGTGTGTGTGTGTGTGGAGAGCTCAAAGAGATTATTATTATCTCCCATTTGAAGTAAAGCAAGTAATTTAAAAATATTTTTAATAATTCATTATATGCATGAATAGAGATAAAAAATTTTAATTTATTTCTTTTTATTTATACGTAGATCTACTATTGAAAAAACTTCCCCAAAATGACCTCCCCAAAACTTTCTCATTCTTTTGGAATTACGTCTGTCTGTGTGTGGGTGTGTGTGTGAACACAATTGCTTAAAAACGCTAGCCAGATGAATGAAATTCGGTAATACCCCTTACACTAAAATAGTAGATTTCTATCAACTTTTGGAGTAAATACGTCACCTTGAAGTATTACTTTACCTAAAAAAGTTTTTTTTAAGATTTCAATTTTTTTTGTCATATTAAGATAAAATTTTAAATCTATTTTAAGGTTTTTATTTTTTGACATTTTTTCGAAAACTGAATAGTTTTTGAAAAAATCTGGTGTGACTGGCGCACAGCACACACTTTCTCTTACCTTCGGTAATCGAAAGTTGTGTACTGTGCTTGTCACACCAGATTTTTTGTGTCGACATGTATTTAGTTTCCGACAGTAGGGTACAATTGAATTTCAAGATGTAAAATTTATAAGTATGGGAAAATATTTATATTTTGATACCATGGCAACCATTTCTCCTATCTTTTCTATGGAGTACAAGAGTAAGTGGTCTTCAGAAGATTTCAACCCCAAAATGAGAATATACATTTTATAGAGATCTAAAAAATAATTGATTTTTGAATTTAAAAAAAATCGTTGGAGCAAATTTTGAGAAAATCGAAAAAAACTGAAAAAGTGAATCAGTAAAGTACTAGTACTCTTTGGCCGATTTTGTTAAAAGCTTCGTGTCACGTCCCATGGGGGTGCCTAACTTAAATATAAAATTTCAACTTCCTAGCTCTTTTCGTTCTTGAGATATTTTGTTCACAGACACACAGACAGCCACAGACACACAGACAGACAGACCATGTCGCGAAAACCACTTTTTTGGATTCAGGGGACCTCAAAACGTGAAGATCCATCAAAATCTCGACATCGAATTTTTGACATGAATCGAATACTTTCTCTCTATATATATATTACATATAACATAGGTAAGAGAAAGTAAAAATCAAAGAAAAAGACATTTTTCGTTAAATTTGGAAAATACCAAAACAAAATCATACAGGTGGCATTAAAAATAAACAAATGAATTTGTGAAAAAAATGATGATTTTGTTTGATTTTTTCAAAATTAACGAAAAATGTCTTTTTGTTCGTTGATTATTTCAAAAACTATTCAGTTTTCGAAAAAATGTCATAGAATAAAAACTTTTTAAAATAGAGCAATTTATCTTAATATGACAAAAAAATTTCAAAATTGTTCAAAAAACTTTTTAGGTAAAGTGGCGTATTTACTCCAAAGGTTGAGAAAAATTTTAGTGTAAGGAGATACCCGGTATATTCCGAATTTCATCAAGGCTGCTTGCGTTTTTGAGCAATCGTGTTCCCACACACACACACACACACACACACACAAACAGGCAGACACAGACACACACAGACATAATGCCCAAAATGGTTTTTTTGAACTCAAGGGAGGTCTAAAACGTTGAATATCATCAAAATCTCGAAGTCGAATTTTGTGAAGATTACAATACTTTCACTTTATGTACTATACGAGAAAGTAATAAATATACAACAAAGTTGTAAAACTTTTTTGAAGATAAACAAACCATACACCTTGGTAAAATTAAGGGCGACTGCAGATTTATTATAAAAATACAAGATGAACTTAATATAGGATAAAAATTGTTAAAAAAAAGTGAAAAAATTGGAATTATTTTTTTACTTTCTCTTACCTGTATGTAATATATACTGAAAAAGTATTGCGATTATGCCAAAAATTGATGATGAGAGGTTTTGATTGAAATTCACGTTTAACGACTTTGATTAAAATTTATAAATCAACTATTTTTTAGATGCTCTTTAAAAAGAATATCAGTAAAATTTTTTGAAGTACACTACTGATGTATTTCAGATTTTTCAAATTCATTTTCGGGCTCTTCCTTCCATAGAGCCAATGTTAAATCTCTAAGGGGATTTGCATGTTAATTTCGGTTCAAATTCCCCTTTGGAACTATTTACATATTTAAGAAATTATTTTTCCAATTCTTATGAAATTTTGTATTTATGAGAAACTAAATATCTCGACACAAAAATTTGGTGGGATAGCACAGTACACAACTTTCGATTACTGAAGAAAGGCCTAAATATGCTGTGCGTTAATCACACCATATTTTTTATAATTTCTTTTCAATCCTTTCAATCTTCTCAATCTTCTTCTTTCATAGTCTTATTCCCGCAGTGGAATGGTTTTTGCTACCGAAAGAAATAGAACAGGCCGGACCGTCGCACGGTCTGACGCCTGTTGAAAATATAGAAGGAAGAGACAGACATCTAAAGAACCAAAGGACTGCCAGTCCCAGCTCGGGTCGATCGTGGTCGCAATTCACGTACCCACAAGATGTAGGCCCCTGAGCATTTTTCAATCATTTTTCAGTATATTGATGTGATCAAAAGTTGAATAGAACTCTATTCCCAATTTAATTATTATATTTTAGAATAAAATATATTTCTAATAGCACTAAAAAAGGAGCCCAGCCTGGCTGGGCTAATAACAATAACGCAAGAGAGGTGGGTTTTCTTGGCTAGTTTTTTATTTTATATTTTTTGGAATGGGTTGAATCGATTTGCAGGATTGCAATTCTCGGGGCTCATTTTACCGGGGAGGCAACCAAGCTGCTCTTTGTGCTGCTCACCTTCACTAAGGTTAAAAAATTGCTGACTCAAAAAAAAAAAAAAAAATACCAGTTGGAAAAAATTTCATTTGGATTATAATAATAAAAAAAAAAATTCTTTTTTTGCACTGAGAACAAAAAAGTCAATTACTAAATTACTTTAATAAATACGGTATCTGAGTCATCAGAAATGTATTTAAAAAGTATTCTGAATATTCTTTTACCAAAATCATCTTTTCTAGTTAGCGAAAAATTAAAACTTTCTGGCAGGGTAATGACTGATAATAGAATATGTATTTTGCGGGTTCTACTTATAGGCCCTTATACACTGCGTTTCAAAAAAAAAAAAAAAAAGTAAAAACGTAACATTTTGTTTCTTCTTATGAAGACATGTTCTAATCTACCTTAATTATACTCCTATTTGAGAAACATTTAGTATGAAATAGCATTTCTAAGTAAATTTGACACAAATACAAATCATTTGAATCAATTAAATAAAATGAAGTGTGTGTCTTCGTACACGAAAGCACTTCGGGTAAATAAACGGGGATCCCGATAGGAATTTCAAATAATAATAATAATAATAATTAAATAAAATAAATAAAAATATGCCGATAAATCAACAAAATCTCGATAAGTTTAGTTGAATAATAATTAAAAAATTTATTTTTATAGGAATTCTAAATAAAATAGACATACAAACTGAAATGGAAAGATTATTTTAAAATTTTAGAAATTTGGAGTTAATAAAAAAATTTCGACTTTTTTGTCTTTATTTTATTTATTGAAGATTGATGAGTGATGCCGAGAAACATACAATTAAAAAACCGCCACCACGCTGTCTTTTCGGCAAGGATGTAGGGAGGAAAAACAAAAAACAAGATTCTTTTATTTTTTCCCCAATTGAGTTTTATAGAATCTTGTTTTTTGTTTTTCCTCCCTACATCCTTGCCGAAAAGACAGCGTGGTGGCGGTTTTTTAATTTATTTTTATTTAATTTTAATTATTTATTAAATGGATATGGATTTGTGTTAAATTTACTTAGAAATCAGAGCTGGAACTAGGAGATTTTTTAGGGGGGGGGGGGGGGGAGGGGAATTTAATTTGCTGCCCCCCTCCTTAAATTTACTTAAAAATCAGAGCTGGAACTTGGAGATTTTTTTAGGGGGGGGGGAATTTAATTTGCTGCCCCTCTCCTTAAAATTTTCTATACAAAATTATTTAATTCATATTATTTTACCTTTTGCTAGGAGCATTTTCTTTGCTTTAACAATATTAATTTTTCGAAAATAGTCCTTTTATATATCCCCCCTCTTTTTCTTTTTTTCCTCCTTCTCTTTTTTTTTTTTTTTTTTTCTTTCTCCTTTTTTTTTTTTTTTTTTTCCTTTTTTCTTTTTTTTTTTTTTTTTTTTCTTTCTCTTCCCCCTCCTTTCTTTTTTTTCTTTTCTTTTTTTTTTTTTTCTTTCTTTTTTTTCGTTCCTTTTTTTTTCCTCTTTCCTTTTTTTTCTTTTTTCCCTCATTTTTTCTTTTTCCTTTTTTTTTTTTCTCTCTTTTTTCTTTTTTTCTTTTCCTCATTCCTTTTTTTTTTCTTTCTTTTTTTTTTTTTTATTTTCCCCCTTTTTTTTTTTTTTTTTTTTCTTTTATTTTTTCTTTTTTTTTTCCTTTTTCTTTTTTCCTTTTTTTTTTTTTATTTTCTTTTTTTTTTTTTTTTTTTCTTTTTTTTTTTTGATATATACTCAATTCGTCTTTTTTCTTTTTATTTGTTGTCCCATATTCCTACTCATTAATATTTTTTTCCATTCCCTCATATCTTCCATTCATTTTTTTTTAAATGACCCCTTATATTTTATATTTTTTCCAATTTTTATGTTTATGTTCAATGTATTCCAACCAAACCATTTACCCAAATCGCTTTAGTGAAAATGCTGTCTGGAAAATTGAATATCTCCGATCCATAAAACTTATGTTCTTTTGGAGTTCTAACCATGAAATGTACTAATGTACCAGATGGGGACCCGAATTATTCTTATGTTGGGAGATATCCATCCAATTTGGAAATTTCAATCATGGATAACTTCATTTTTTCAAATGGAACATCACTTTTTTATGCCATGGACGTGAAATTCATTTCTTTCAGCTGATATAGGTTGTCTATATCTATCTTTGGTGTTTTCTTTTTTATTCCAAAATATCTGATAACGAAAAAAAAATTTTTATTATAGACAAAATAATTGAAAAAATCCAAACGCAAACAAAATCGTAATAAATGGACAAATTATGCTAAATATTCGAAAATGTCTTTTAATTTCCTTTAAAATCATTTATTTGAACTTCTCAAGAACTCCCGCTTGCTCAATTCTGGTTTGTTTGTCAACAAGATCCACCCCTACCGAACACCCTAATAGCCCAAGAGCCAGCGACGGCCAGACCTTCGTTATTTTATAAAAGCTGAAAGTTTTTCTATGTATGTCCCCAATAGAGGTAAGAATAATCCCCAACTATGAAACTTGGGTCGTGGTGGTTTTGGCAGATAACAGGTAGTAACGGTGTAGAAATTTGTATCTCAAATTCGTTATAGTATAAAGCTCAGTTTTTATATATTTTATTCCCAATAATGTTAGAAGTCGAGTTGTCCATTGCCAGACACTTAGTGACAGTTCCATCCCCTTGCCAGACACCCTTAAACTACAAGAAATTGTAATTATACTTTCGTTATAGTATAAAAGCTGAATTTTATATATGTTATTTGAGGAACTATTAAATGATGTTTCCTCAGTAGCCAGACAGTTTAGATGGTTCTTTCATCTTGCCAGACACATTAAAGTCTGCCGTAGGTACGAGCGCGAGGAATATTAATATATGTAAGAGGGAGCGAGTGAAACAGTCCTTTCGGTCTATTGCAATCTTTTGTTTACCCCATATGGATCTGTTGTTTACTCCATATAGTGTTTTGAAATATTACACGTAAAGCAAACGTTATTCATTTGTGCAGTTTATGAATTAAATGTGATCTAGTAGTAAAGTGTTATCATGGGAGATGTTTGGTTTGTAAAAAAAGTGATGGTAAAATAATATTATTTTCTGAGGAGACATTAATAAAATGTCAAACTGTTTTGAAAATCAGAAAAAAACATAACCTAAAATATAAAAACATTATTTTGCCTGATGAATATACAGACAGTGGTTATCACTGTGAATGCTATAAAGCATTCACAAGACTAATAAAAAAAAAAATATTTTACTGTCGAACCTTTAAGTTCTTCAACTTTAACACAATCAACTTTAAATTCTGAAAACTAGAGTTGAGAAGTCGCTATAGACTTAGAATTGGGTATAGAAGACTTTGCAGCCAAGGAATTAAATAAAAAACTTTTATTTATTTGTTAATCGTCGACATTTCTGTCACAAATCACGACCTTCCTCAGGTTAATTAATCGTCTTGAGGAAGGTCGTAGTTTACGACCGAAACGTCGACGATTAACAATTAAATAAAGTTTTTTATTTAATTCCTTGGCTGCAAAATCTCCTATACCCAATTAAATTCTAAATGAATAGTACTACAATCATATAGATACGTAGGCCTTATAGCTGGTAGTTCAATAAAGATAAGTGAAAAGGAGAAGAAGAAGAAAATTCGCAGCTAGTTGTGTTTCATTATTTTTATTCCCATTATGTTGACGTTTCGATCCCGGTTGGGATCATCCTCAGAACTAATGTGCACAACAAGAGACAAATAGATTAGTATCGGGAAAAAACATGAACAGTTATAAATTTTTTCATCTTAGAGTATAAGCATATATTCTAATCTGTTCATGTTTTTTCCCGATACTAATCTATTTGTCTCTTGTGCACATTAGTTCTGAGGATGATCCCAACCGGGATCGAAACGTCAACATAATGGGAATAAAAATAATGAAACACAACTAGCTGCGAATTTTCTTCTTCTTCTTCTCCTTTTCACCTATCTTTATAGTACTACAATCTACGACTTTTCAAAAAAAATCTGACATCTTTGAACCGAATGTTAATACAATAGTGATGAAACTCAGGACGTAAAGATTCCGACCGAAAGTGATGATAGTATACTACACATTTTAATGACTATCAGATCGTTTGTATCTTTTGTAATAAACAAAAGAAAAAACTACGATCTATAATGCTTCCACTTCATGAAGCTGATACAGATTTTTAATTTAATGATTTATTGACATGAAAATTTTACTTAGTAATTTTTTGAAATTTTATTTTTTAGTCCTTAATAATGCTATATAATGAATTTTGATGATAAATCCAAAAAAACACTTCTCCACACAATACGTCTGGCAAGATGAAAGAACCATCTAAACTGTCTGGCTACTGAGGAAACATCATTTAATAGTTCCTCAAATAACATATATAAAATTCAGCTTTTATACTATAACGAAAGTATAATTACAATTTCTTGTAGTTTAAGGGTGTCTGGCAAGGGGATGGAACTGTACTAAGTGTCTGGCAATGGACAACTCGACTTCTAACATTATTGGGAATAAAATATATAAAAATTGAGTTTTATACTATAACGAATTTGAGATACAAATTTCTACACCGTTACTATCTGTTATCTGCCAAAACCACCACGACCCAAGTTTCATAGTTGGGGATTATTCTTACCTCTATTGGGGACATACATAGAAAAACTTTCAGCTTTTATAAAATAACGAAGGTCTGGCCGTCGCTGGCTCTTGCTCTAATACCATACCATGGTATAATATAAACCTAACAAAGAGTTGTTCCATTATTTTCAATCAGTAAAAATTTTTCCAACTCATAGGATATTTTCTAAAATGGAATAAATTATAACGCATTGTTATTGAATTAATTAATTCCACTCGCTCGGGATTTTAAAATTCAAAAAATTAAGTTACATGAGAAAGTTTCAAATTCATGATAGAGCACAACATATCCTATTATTATTATGTTACTCATTTAGTTTTTTAGTATATTTTTTTTTTTTTAATTTATAACAACACCCTAATTGCACGTTATATTTAATTTTTTTTTTTTTTTCTTTTACTAAATAAGTATGTTTAAACTATGTTTTGATATTTATCACAGGGAATTTTACTTTTATACGCAAATATCTGTTGTAAAAAGTTTTTAAAGATATACAGTAGATTTAGACCAAACTGTATATGATAATTAGAACAAACATATTTTAATAAATTCTAGCCCTAACCCCTTATGTGCTATCTCCAATTTTATATATATCCGTTAATATATCCCACATATTATAGAGAAAGTATTGGATTCATGTCAAAAATTCGATTTCGAAATTTTGATGGATATATCACGTTTTGATGTCAAAAAAGTGGTTTTCGCGACATGGTCTGTGTGTCGGTGTGTTTGTGAGTCTGTATTCAATTTAAAGCATGAAGCAATTGGGCTAGAAGGTTGAAATTTTATATTTAAGTTAGATACCCACCCAGGGCATGAAAATAAGCTTTTGATCAAAATCTGCCAAAGAGTACTAGTACTTTACTGATGTAGTTTTTTAGTTTTTTTCGATTTTCTCAAAATTCTCTTCAACGATTTTGATTAAAATTCAAAAATCAATTATTTTTTTAGATGCTCTTTAAAATGTATATTTTCATTTTACCAATGAAAACTTCTGAAGGCCACTTTACTCTTGTAGAAATCTTCATAGGAAGAATAGGAGAAATGGTTGCCATGGTAACAAAATATAAATATTCTCCCATACTTATAAATTTCACATCTTGAATTCTAATATATCGGTGGAAACTAAATGTATGTCGACACGAAAAATCTGGTGTGATAAGCACAGAACAAAACGTTCGATTACCGAACCCAAAGGTGGGGGGTGCAATACAAATTTTTTTTTTAAAAAAAAAGAAGTTATTACAAAATCGGAAAAGGAAGGCTTTTAAAGGTTTTAGTATTAAATTTGGCAAAACTTTGTTCACGACTGACAGGGGATTGTAAAGGGTGCATGTCGTTTTGGTTTCAAAATGTTGAAAAATTTTAACGATGGATTTTTGTCAAGTAGTGTACATATTTTTTTATTAAATTTGTTGGTTTCGTATTCGTGGTTCATAGCCAAGACATTGCCTTAAATGAATTTATAGCCTCCAGGTGAAGGCCCACCATAAATGGAGTCCGTCTGCAAAGTGCTCTTGTTTTTTTTTCTCGCTCTCACTAAGAACAATTCTTTGTTTTTACGGCCCTTCTCTCTCTCTCCCTCTCGTATGCTCTAAAAAGGATTTTAAATGTTCTCCATTTCTAAGAGTGAATTTTGTCTCATTCATTCCAAGTTGAGTTTCGTGTCTTGGTTCCACCTTGGCGGGGGTATTCCTTAAAATCCTCTAATTATTTAAATTAAATAAAGATGTAGTTTCTAAGAAATAGGGAAAATAAATTCAATAGAGAAATTAGCAATGCTACCAAGAAAATTTATATTTTTGCTTATCCAATGGGATTAGTTCAAAATCCCCGTTTGTGTACAAGTCGTAAATTCCATCGTCCAATCATCTTTTAATCCAAGGAAAACTTCTTTAAGTAGACTATTTAATTCATGTCAAAAATTTGATTCGAATTTTGATGGAAATGCGCGTTTCAAGGTCCTCTGGATCCCGCAAATTGGTCGTTCGGTGTGTGTATTCAAAATAAAGGATGAAGGAAATAAGTTACGAAGTTGAAATTTTATATTTAAATTAGGTACCTCCCTGGGATATACATGAAGCTTTTGAACAAAACCGGCCAAAAACTACAAGTACTTTGGTAAAAGAATTAGATTTTCGGTTTAACTTTATTTGTAAAAATTACAACGTTTCGGTCACTCATTCTGTGGCCTTCTTCAGGTCAATTCCATTGAGATGTACGACCTTTATAATCTTATCTGAATTTTACCTGAAGAGGCACAGAATGAGTGGCCTAAACGTTGTAATTTTTACAAATAAACCACAGTTAAACCGAAAATCTAATTCTTTTACTAATGATCCCAACTGTGAAAGCCTAAACTCCAAAATACAAATACTTTACTCATGTACTTTTTCAGTTTTTTACGATTTTCTCAAAATTCGCTCCAACGATTTTAATTAAAATTCAAAAATCAATTATTTTTTTAGATGCTCTTTAAAATGTATATTCTCATTTTGCACTTGATATTTTTTGAAGCACACTTTACTCTTGCATTTCATAGGAAAGATAAGAGAAATGTTGCCATGGTAACAAAATAAATATTTTTCTGCTTATAAATGTTACATCTTGAACCGCCGGGAACTAAATACAAGTGGAAAATGTTATGCATGAAGGAATCAAGCGCCATTATGATCGATATTAAGATAAGACCGCCATCTTGTAGGAAAAAATAAAATCTTATTTAAATCACAAAATTATTACTCTGTGCAGTTTTTTTTTTTTTTTTTTTTTTTTTTATAAAACAAGAAAAAGTCCTTGCCATTGGTTTTGTTTACTATTGTATAAATGAAATGCCCCTTATCTCAGATTTAGGTTAATGGCTCTTGGTTCCTTCATGTATAACATCGTCCAATTATATGTCGACACAACAAATCTGGTGGGACACTTTTAGGGCACAACATTCAATTACCGAGGGTGAGAAAAAGCTGCGACTAATCAGACCAGAGTTTTTTAATTAGTAATAGACAACTTTATTCTTGATGAAGAATTTTAGCTCGTTCTCCATATATGATTTATGTGAATGTGTTGTTGATCGAATGGAATATATTACTCTCTCTCTCTCTCTCCCTCTTTATATCAAAATCGGTGCAATTTATCCCTTCCTCATTCAGTTCTGTACTGTCCAGGTGAGCGAGTACAATTCCATCACAACTGCGGCTCTCATAATCACTTTCTCATCCCACTCTTCCTCTATTTTGAACCCTAAAAGCCCGTCGTTGGCGTCGTTTCTGCTACTGACAGGCTTTATTCCCATCCTCTTTCTCTTCCTTTTCCCATGTGCCATTTTGAACGCATCTATACACCCCCATAACCTCCTTAATATTAGACTATTCATATTTAATAATAGTATATTTTTTTACTTTCTCTTACCTATATGTATATATGTTAATATACATATATATAGGGAGAGAGAAAGTATTGGATTCATGTCACAAATTTGATGCCGAGATTTTGATGGATATACACTAGGGTGTCCCTTATTTTTCGATTTTTATTTTTTTTGGTTATACCCTCTAATTTTTTTTACTTATATTATAAAACACTCGTAAATAAAATTTGACCCCATTTGGAGTTCATTTTACCTCCCCCGACCGTCTTGGGCGGGATTTTGAAAATTTTTTATTTTTTTGCGTATACGTTCTCATTTTGTTTAGTATATTAAAAAATACCCACAAATCAAATTTTACGTCAATCGGAGTTGATTTAGCCCCCGACCCCCCTGTGAAAAAAT
>JAKCPI010001891.1:0-33022 GCA_023213315.1 Euborellia annulipes | reverse complement strand
AAACGAAGCTTTTGAACAAAATCGGCCAAAGAGTACTAGTACTTTACTGATGTACTTTTTCAGTTTTTTTCGATTTTCTCTAAATTCGCTCCAACGATTTTGATTAAAATTCAAAAATCAATTATTTTTTAGATTCTCTTTAAAATGTATATTCTCATTTTGCCTTTGAAATCTTTTTGAAAACCACTTTACTCTTCATAACGAAGACAGGAGAAATGGTTGTGATGGTAACAAAATATAAATATTTTCTCCACTTATAAATTTTACATCTTTAATTCTAATATATCGACGGAAACTAAATATATCTCCGACACAAAAAATCTGGTGTGCTACTAATCACATCAGATTTTTTATATAAAATCCGTTTATAGTATATTTATATTTGCTAGATTGCATTTCATTTTAGAAAAAAAATTTTTATTTAGTGGTAGTTCTTATATTTTGCATATAACCAGAAACACCGATCATTGGAGAGGGTTGCCTACTTACAGGCTTTAAAGTTTTTTGTTTAGTTTAGGAAATGTTTCATTGAGGTCTTATTTAACAAATAGTTTAAACTGTACAATCATTTATCAAAAGGTTTGGCTTTCCAATACTTTCCACCTGACACTCAGTAGTTTAATAGAAAATGCGAAGATGGAGTATCCAAATATACGGTAATAAAAGACCAATTTCTTCTGCTTGGAAAACAATTTTATTATTAAACAAAAGTAAATCATTAGTTATTCCAAGAAGTTTGTGCCTTAAAAAATTACCTTTGATAAAAAATATAAGTATATTTGTGATCAAATTTCTCTTTCCAAAATAATCTAACTAGTTAGTATTTCAAAGTACGAATTTTCATCTCAGACTACTCGAATTCTAACAAGTTGAGCACCATCTGATTTTATTTTTTATTTTCAATTGAAAAATATAAACTTGGTTTATACGTTATCATCTAGAAAAGACAACCCTTTGTCATAAAACAGATGTTAAGGCTTTGATATGATTAGAAAAAACAAATTGATAAGACATTAGTGTAAATAAAACTGTATATTCGTTTAAATAATAATCTCTAAACAAAAAATATTGATTTAAATTCGTATTCGCCAACTTCAGTTTGGATGGTTCAAAGGGGCGTTGAAGCACCCCGCAGAAATTTTGAGGAGGTACTCAGCACCTTTAATCAAAAGCGGGATAAAAAATCATGAAAAAGAAACACAAAGAATTATAAAATAAACCCGGTAATTAGACAATTTCTTCTTCAACTTTTAATTATGACCTTATGACAAAGAGTTTCTCTCCCTATTTTGGACATTAGATACGCCTCAACAATCTCATTGAATTGATGAATATAATAAATAAAAAATTTATTATAAAAGATTGCGAAATCAAGATAAGATTTTAATGATTAGCAGTGAAGTAGTTCTGGGTTGCTTGTCACCGGATTGGCTGATGTAGATGCCAGGTGGGAATTTTTTTTAAGGGACTACGGGAGCGAAGTGGTTACGCATGTTTTTCCCGCTAAGATGGCGTTGTGTGTCATTAAAAGTATGCCCAAATATCAAGTAATTCAAAAATTTGACAAAAGATGTCAGAATGAATGGTAGCTAATAATATTTAAAGCATTTGGTTGATTTTCATCGATCTTTTAATAATAAATACTTTATAAATGTTATTATATATTATGTATCTTTTATAAAAGCATAAAAATATATAAATATAGGCCAAAAGGGAATCAGCTGTTAGACTAGCCTGCCATCTATTGCAAGAATGCTGAACTAATTTGACAGATGATTTTTAAATAAATCATCTAAGCTTATTTTAAAAATTTCTTAATTAATATGTGATTAATAATAACAATAAATTGATTTTTAAATTTAAAAAAAATTAAAGATTATTGGGACAGATTGTTTTTGTATTTGCTTGATAACAAAAAAATTAATTACGATAATTTTTTAATAAGTCATTAAAAAAATTATAGCTCGATGTCCCAATAATCTCTTATGAATTTAATCCATTAAAAAAAAACCGCATTGAAAAATTCCTTATAATAGTCTAATTTTTTTTTAAAGTACGTTTAGACGTCGCTCCTGAACCCCCTTAAATAAATTTTACTTTCTCTTACCTATGTATATATGTAATATATATATAGAGAGAAAGTATTGGATTCATGTCAAAAATTCGATGTCGAGATTTTGATGGATCTTCACGTTTTGAGGTCCCCTGAATCCAAAAAAGTGGTTTTCGCGACATGGTCTGTCTGTGGTGGGTGTGTGTCAATTTTAAGGATGAAGGAATTGAGCTACGAGGTTGAAATTTTATATTTAAGTTAAACACCTCCCGGGACCGGAAAAATAAGCTTTTAATCAAAATCGGCCAAAGAGTACTAGTACTTTACTGATGTACTTTTTCAGTTTTTTTCGATTTTCTCAAAATTTGCTCCAACGATTTTTTTAAAATTCAAAAATCAATTATTTTTTAGATGTTCTTTAAAATGTATATTCTCATTTTGCGATTGAAATCTTCTGAAGACCACTTTACTCTTGTATTTCATAGGGAAGATAGGAGAAATGGTTGCCATGGTAACAAAATATAAATATTTTCCCATACTTATAAATTTTACATCTGAATTCAAATGTTCCGTACTGTCGGGAACTAAATATATGTCGACACAAAAAATCTGGTGTGACAGCACAGTACACAACTTTCGATTACCGAAGGTAAGAGAAAGTTGTGTGCTGTGCGCCAGTCACACCAGATTTTTTCTATTTGGCCTAAAGAAAATTTATTATTTTAATAAATTCCTACCTGGCATCTCCATCAGGCAATCCGGTGACAAGTAACCCCGAACAACTTCACTGCTAAAATATTTAGAAAAAAGTGTAGGTTTGTTTTTAAAATTTTTAGTCAAATTATATAGCGAATGTTTTCATTCACATTTATTATATATTTCGCAAAACGGTAACTTCAACTTCAGTTGTATTTTCCAAATATGTTCGTTCTGAATTTCCAATTACTTTCTTTGTTTAGGAATTGTATGGGGAGGATATTCAAGTCAATGAAATAAGCCTTTCTGTTAGAAATAATTAATTCAAAGTCAAAATTCCCCTGACTAAACGTGAAACCCGCCGCTGGCCCAACCCTTAATAAATAAAAAACAAGCTCTTAATAAATAAAAAAATCTGGTGTGATGGCCGCACAGCACACCAGATTTTTATGAGGACATATATTTAGTTTCCACCGATATACATGTATTAAAATTAAAGATGTAATATAAACATGGGAAAAAAATTTTAAAAAGTAAAAATTTGTTCCTTCTAAGAGGGATGCTATAATACGAAATAAATAGATCAAATGAGATTAATTAAATGTAATTTTTCCCCAGATCGCCTCTAGTCATGGGGCGAATATCGATTTAAAAAAGAAGTTGAATATTAAGCGTTTTTGAATTATTTAATATGAATAATTGATTTTTTTAAATTTATTTTCAATTAGATTTTAAACAATATATAACATGCTTGTTGAACAAAACAAATTGCAAGGTCGGAATTAACGGTGGTGGTCGTTAATGTTAATAACTTTTTTTATTACTGACGCGATAGCCATGAATAAATAAAAAAAAATTATTATTATACCTCACCTTCTTTATCATTTTTATTCTCTCTACAAACCCCCTTATGAATAGATAGGCCGCTATTGATCTTATCTGAATTTGGCCAACTCTCTGAGCTTACAGAAGAATTAGAAATAATTAAAGTCCATTATCCCTTCTCGTGGGGATTTTAATTAAAGTTAATCATGAATTAGTGTTGTAATATTAACTCTGTAAAAAAAATCAATAGAGGGATTTTTTTTCGCCTTTATTTTATCCACCCAAATTTTTAAACATCAACATATTATCACTATTAGAATTATTATTTGATATTTTAAATCAAAAAAAAATTCTCAAATTCAGTACACTCCCTCTACAAAAAAAAAGATTATGTTTTCAAAATTTATTATTTAAAAAAAAATATGGAAAATAAATAAATTGCAATATAGAATGATAGAGACGCCGTCATTTTGAAACTATATCTCCCTAAGAAACAAGTCCCAACCCCAGCCCGCCCCCGGCCAGAGGGAAAAAAAAAAAAAAAAAAAAAAAATTATTCCAAAAACCGCAACCAAAAAAAATTTTAGATCCCCGAAACAAAAAAAAAAATTAATTAGACAAGAAAAAAAACGCCCGGCGGCACAGGCAAAAAAATAAAAATTAAAAAAAAAAAAAAAAAAAAAAAAAAAAAAAATTTTTGAAAAAAGGAAAAATTTTAGGGGGGGGGGGCAAATTAAATTTTAAAGTTTTTTTTTGGGGGGGGAAAAAAATATCTTGCCTAGGGCGGCAGAATAGCTTGCGCCGGCCCTGAAACAAGTACATGAACATGTAAACTGAAATTTTTTTAAAATGAATTACCTAAAACAAATAAACCGCAGTTAAACCGAAAATCAAATTCTTTTATTAATACCTAAAACAAAATTAAAATACAGCTATAGCTCGGATTTGTTTAATTTTTGAAATTTTTCAATATAAATTTGTTTTTTTACTTAAAATAGAAAAAATTAAACATTTTTTTTTTTAATTTTTAGACTTGTCAATCGATGGAACCAATTGACCAGACTATTCGAGGTAGTGCTGTATTTATTTTAATAGAATTCTAGGGAAAAATAACACAAAATTGATTGGCTATTATATGAGACTTTTTTAATATATATATTTTTTTTTACAATACAACATTAAGCATATGACTTATTTTTTGTTTATTAAAGAATTTATATATATATTTATATATTATATGTATGCATTTGTTATACACTTCTAATAAATAGATACATATAATAATGTATTGATTTTATCAAGAGGTTTAAAACCATTTTCTGACTAAAAGACACTTTTAAAAGTTTAAATAAAAAAATCTACAGTACAATTTTCTTAAAAGTCATCATACATTTACATACATACAGTTATTTATTTATTAATGATTTTATTAAAAAGAGGTATTTTAGTTGAGTTAAGATGAATGAGTGATAATATTTGATTAGATCTAATTCATTTGGATCGTTTCTAATATATTCTAAAAAAAAAAATAAAAAAAAAAAATGAAATACACTCAATGTTGGCAAACATATGGCCGATAAAGTATAAGTATAGAATATTTTTACATCACATCCAAAGATGGTATACATACGAATAGATAAGACAAAAATTTACTTCATAATATATATATATATTTATTTATTTACATACAAAATTTTGCATTTCTGCTGATTGTTAAATTAAGTGAAGATATTATGCTTGAAATTTTTAATAAAAAAAATATTTAAATTATTTATTAGATATATAATATATTGATAATTTTTTTTTCGAATTAATAATAATAACTGATTATCTTTAAGTTTTTTTTTTTATAAACACTTGATATATAATATTTATTTTTATAATATAAATTTAATTTTATATATATTTTTTTCTATATTTATAAATAATATTTTTTCTACTTCTAATAAAAATATATGTATGTATAATATATATTGATGCACAACACAATTTATATTCTATATATACCTATATAAGTATCTATATATTTATTATTATATTTTAAAAATAATATACCGCATATATATATAATTTAGTATATAAATCTTGCACTTAATTTACAATCAGCCACAATGCATTACAGACGCAATTTTTCTAAAATTTGTTATGAAATTGCGTCAGGAACTTGATATACAATACCATTTCGTGTACTTCATTGCTCCGGCAGGCCGGCTTGTGCGCTTGCGCCCGAAATTTAGAAAATAAATATTCATTTAAAAAAGAAATTGATTTTTAAAAAACATTACAATAAAACACATTATAGCTTTCGATAGTACAAATATACTTATCTAAATAATATTAAAAAATGGAGTGTTTGTATACAAAAATTTATTTATTTATTTTTCTTTATTGCTGAGCGTTCAGGTTTGACCTAAAAGCCATTTGAAAAAAGAGACCTGAATACAATATGATTATCACAGATACCATTAAGGAGGTAGGACCGCCGGGAGATTTATCATATCGATTAATCCGTTCATTTTACGGATTATTTATTTATTTTTATAAAAAATTGATTAAATCAATATAAATTAAAACAATTACTTGATTTTATTATATAAAATCAATTTTATATTAAATGAAATTAAAATTAATGGCAATGAATGAGCTAAAAAAAATGAATGAGCAAATTAATAGAGAACGGATTTTTCGAGATGACTTATAGGACAATAATAAAATGTCCTTATTATTATTATGATGCGCCAGCATATTGTATGACACTATTTTGGCGTAATGGAGGTGGCGCGCCCATAGATTCAAGAATCATTCGTGAACGTTTTCTTGGTGGTAAACTGAATTCCGGTCGTGGAGGATCGGGAGATGCATTTGGACTTTCTGGATTGCTACTTGGCGGAGTCAAAGGCGGATCCTCTACTACGATTGGTTCTTCATAAATGACTACACGGCGCATAGGTTCAGGGCAAATATAAACGACCTCTTGAACAGGTTCAATTGGCCGGGGAGGGGGTGGTGGTGCAGGTACCGGGGTGTTGGTAGGTAATGGGACATCCTCACAAGCTGCGGCGGCTGCTGCTGCAACCAGCAAAGCTGGATTGACACCTTGTTGAATTTGATTAGGGAATATATAATAATTGTTCATTTCAGCCTCTTTATTCTCTTTATCGGAAGCGCAGCTAGACTCGCTACTTGATGTTGTTGTGATTGTTGTTGCCGATGAGGTAGATGAAGGTGATGGCGATTCAGCATGTGATTTAATATGAACTTCCATCGTCTTTTTAGAAGTAAAAGTTTCATGACATATTGTACATTTGTACACTTTTTCTCCATAATGAGCAACTTGATGTAATTTTAACACATGATTATAACCGAAAGATTTGCCACAAATATCGCATGTGTATGGCTTTTCACCTGTATGGGTGCGAGTATGAACTTTTAACTGTTTGCTACAGGTGAAACCTTTTCCACATTCTTTGCAAACATAGGGCTTTTCACCTGTATGAGTACGCATGTGGATGACCAGCTGCCCGCTCTGAATGAATGTCTTAGCACAGACTGAGCACTTGTGAGGCCGTTCTCCCGTATGAATTCTCATGTGACGATGTAATTTGCCGCTATGTTCAAAGGCTCGCTCACAGACATCGCATTTATACGGACGTTCTTTGGTATGAATTCTCCGATGCACTGAGAGATTCTCTTTAACTGAGAAGGATTTATCGCACAAATCACATTGATATGGCTTTTCGCCTGTATGGGTGCGATAATGGCGGGTAAGTCGTGCAGGTACAGCAAATGTTTTGCCGCAATAATTACACTGATAAGGATCTTCGCCTCCATTGGCTTCTTTACCATGAGTGCGAACATGAGTCTGATAAGTAGCTCTTTGAGTAAAAGTTTTGCCACAAAAATTACATTTAAGAGACTTATCCATATCCATTGGTGTATTTGTAGTTGAGGTAGGTAGAGATGTATCGGCTGGTGCAGTAACCGGAGAAGGTGTCGTTGTCGCTATTCCTCCAGCTGGAGCTTTTTGTTGCTGTCCATGCGGAAAAGCGGGCAAATCAGGACTGCAAACAAGACGTTTAGCTGACTCGCCATTTGCTTCCGGACTACGAAGATGAGGAGTTTCGACTAGTCCACTACCGCCGGCGTTTAAAAATCCAACCATTTCAGAAACGCGACTCCACAGGTTATCTGCAACAACACAAAACACGCGCGAGTTCAACAAGTGAATTCTAATATCTATTTTATGAATTATAGAAAATTGTAAGAATTTCCAAAAAAAAGACAAAAATAATTTTTTTTTTTTTTCAGAACGAGGGAATTCCCAATGACTAAGTCTCAAGGGTTGATACACAATTCGAACAAAATAAAAAAATAAAAAATACCTGGTGAAAGAGTATTTGGTTTATAAGCCAAAATTAAACTTCGTAACCACTCTTGTTGTTTTTGTTCCCACACAGTGGTATCCATAATACTCTCATATACATAAACCGATTACACTTTGATGCACGATGCAATAGAGTGCACGCGAGAATAGAGACTGACTTGAGAATCTTAGGCAAACCTCGACTAGGCTGCATGCACCCTCCCCCCCTTTTTCAGTTTGTCCCCTCCCAATGCAGTCTGCGCGCGAACTGTTTATTAGACAAAATAAAAAATCTCCTTCGTTCTAGGATCCCCTCCCTTGGGGTATCTGACCCCTCATAGGATCTAGGCACGTGTCAAGGTGGTTGATGTATAAGGGCCCGGGTAGTGGGGGGTCGGTGGGTGGGGCTTATGCTCATGCGCATCATAAAGTTTTTTAATAGGTCAAGCCTAGACTATACTCTCTCCCCTTCTCTCTCTCTATAATGCACTAATATAATGATGACGTCATTCGCCGAAGGAGGGCGATCAATCTCGGAATGGGCCGAAGTAAGCTACACGTGTAACAAGAGGGAAAAAAAAAACAAGGAAAAACGAAATAGGATATAATTAATAAACTAAATAAATGTATTTAAAAAAAAAAATAGTTTCCCATTCATAGCATTAAAAACCAATTAAGTAAAAATTTTATTTTTATACAACTATCGACAATCAGATTAGATTAATGGGATCCGTCGACCCCGACCTAGGTGAATCGACAAAAAAATGAGCGAAATTTTTTTTATTTTTATTCTGGTAGTGATAAGCTGATATGACCTTAGATAATTAATAGAATAACACACAATAGACATGGTAAAAATTTTTATTTTATTGACAAATAAGAGTTTTTTTTTTTTTAATGAAATCTTTTTTTTTTATTGAGATGTAACAAATGGGATAAAAAAAAGAGTGAAAACTTAATAAATGAGATGAGATGTATCCTGAGAGAGAAATTTATAGGTAATTTTGTTTTCTCACAAGAAAATAAATAGTTAAGAGGTTAAAAATAAATAAACTTAAATTTAGATTTTTTTTTATAGGAAAAGCCCTTTTGGCAAATTATTAATTTCTACTTTCTCTTTAGAGAAAGTTATTTTAGATGATTTTTTTTTAATTTAAACCCCGACCTTGGTGATATTGTACACGATAATAAGTTTTGCCAAGATTTGGATGTTTTAGCCATATCCTCCTCCCTCTGCCCCCTCCCCTGTGGTGGCTGGTCTTTGACCCGGGAGGCGCCTTGCGTGGTTTCTCCGAGAGCAATACGTCAGGCTGCTTGGCCTTGGGGTCGATAGAGGAGAAACCAATGTGAGACGCCGCCACGTGGAGCAGACAGGCGAGTACACTCGGCGGAGCACCGACCTCGTGCAACCGACCCAGCGGTGGGGGCCTCAATTACATCACTCCGGGCTCTCTCTCTCCTCTCTCTCTGTGGATGTGGATGCAATGCACCCTCTCGGATACATCTAACCAACCCCTCTTATCTAATAATAAACGACGTTCACTGGAAACATTCAAAAAAAAAAAAAAAAATCCCCCCTCTTTCAAAAAAAAAAATCACATAAAAACAAAAATCATTCAAACTAAAATGGCGACGTTTGTTGTTCTTTTTTATTAAATGATTTTCATTTTCATAATTGTATTTAAAAAATGATTTTATCATATTTTGGAATAATAATACATAATTAATTTTATATGCCGACTTCAAATCAAGGATATCAAAGACAAAGAAGAAGAGTTAAAATATGTCAAAAAAAGACTTTTAGAATTGTAATTATACTTTTTAGAGTAAGTTAAGTGTAATTTTAAATTTTAAAATCTCTCAGAATGTTTAAGAATTAGATAAAAATGAATGCATATTAGAAATTAAGGTTATGGTTTTCCAGCGTGAAGTTAGCTTTATTTATTTAATTGTTAGTAAAAAATCTAATTTACAAAAAATAAAAATAAAAAACGAAAGATTTATCTATTAAAGAGCTCTTTGAATATGAATTTGTTTGTCAGAATAATAATAAAATGAAAATATTTGTATAAATAATAATTAAAAAAATTTAAATTCTTTCATCAAAGCTCACAAGGTTTTCTGAAAGGAAAAAAAAAATACTTTCAAAGTTGTTTTAAGAATTTATAAAAGTTAGAAAGAATTTGAAAAAACAAAAACAACATTAAATTCCTTTTGGAAATCAAAAAGATTCCTTTGTGTCAAATAAAAAAAGATGACAGTGGTCAGTGCTATGACCCCGGGGTCATTCATAGATCTACTCCTCCCCACCCAAACGAGTCACTCACTCGACCTCGATGCTTGCAAAACACTTTCCTCTATCTTTAAAAAAATAAAAAAATACTGACCTAAGGCATTAAAAAAATATATTTTTTTTAATATACAGTAAATATTTATATATAAACCTTACCAGTTAAAATGATGATGAAGAAGATGTATGTGAGATGCGGAGAATATGAAGATCATCCATAATTGAAAATAAATACGTTTTCAGATATTTAAATAATAATAAGTAGAAAATAAATATAAAAACAATACAAATTTCACAGATTCTAAGGTTTTTGATAGAATAATATGCCCCTTTTGGAGCAGTGTCCGTGCGCCCCGTCGAGTTCTAGTGGTTTGTGTTTACCTCTGTGAAGGCCCGCAACCCCCCACCACGACTCGACTACCCTCCGCCGAACGGCGCGCGCGGCGCCGGTCCTAGCCGAAAACTGCCGAATCTTGTCGGAGGCGGCGACGACCTAGAATCATTTGTGAGTGGCACGTGGCGGCGTCTCTTAGGGTTTCTCCAAGTTCGCTCGGAGCTCTCTCTCTCTCTTCACTCGCACCTTTTGTATGATACAAACCCAAGCCACCAACCAACCAACTCAACCGTTCTCGTTTGCCTTCGCGTTCACTCTCATTTATTTCATATTTTTATTTTCCATTGAAATAATTGTAACTAATGAGAGGGTTAATCCAGAATTTTTGAGGGGGTATTCAACACCTCAATAAAAAAGGACGAAAAAATTAAAAAAATAAACTCTGCAATTAGAAAATCCTTCATTGAATTATTTAAAAATTTCTCTCATTTTTCTGGTTTCACATGTACTCAACATTTTATGCCTCAACGATGAGAGTACATAGGACTATAATAATAATGATGAATAAAAAAATAATTCCAAGAAAGAAAAAAAGAGGTGGATAAAATTTTATTTTCCAATTTTTTAATGTAGATCAAAGTATAAATTTAAGAGAGGCTACACAAATGTTGTTTTCATGCAAATATACAGGGTGCTTTGCAATACAGAGAGGGTGGTTATAATGGTGAAAATAATGAAAAAAGATTTCCTATAAATTTCTCCGGAAACACTTTCAATTGTAGTAATTGAATATTTGTTATAGCTGTAGTATTATGTTCAAGGTAAGAAGGAATAATTCCCAAAGAAGAATGCAGCCAAAATTTATTTCATTTAATTTTAATAAAAATTCCTAATCACTTACTGACGTTTCGGTTCGGGTTTGAACAGGGGAGCCGGAACGAATTTAGATCAGGGGGGGGCAAAAAATTTTTTTTAGAAAATTAAAATAATTTAATATGTTCACATAGTATAAAACAAAAACAAATCTACTATAAAGGTTTAAAAATTTTAAATAAAATCACAATTTTAATAAAATTAAAATTTTAAAAAATTTGCTAGTGATCACAAAATCAAAAGATTTTTTAGGCTATATTTATACTGTTTGAAGGAAATAAATATTTTTAATTTTCTTCTTTTAATTCAATATAAAATGTTTTTAGAAATTAGAAATACAATAGGGTCTATATAAAAATAGTTTTGGAAAAAATGAATTTCTTACTCTTTTAATTTTTTTTAATTTAAAAGATTTTATTTTTTAAAAGTAAAAATGTATCATTTTTAAAAATAAATGAAATAAAAGAAGAAATTTTGCCCCCCCTGCCCCCTCCTATAGAATGCCAGGGGGAGGGGCAATGACCCTTACCCCCCCCCCCCAGTTCCGGCGCCTATGGGTTTGAACCATCACAGTTCCGATAATGGTTCTTTCACCTTAATATTTTTCACAAAATAATTCATAGTTTGCAGGGAATTATTATGGGAGTTTTTAATTATAGACCACATTTTGTATTAATTATTTATTATATCAATGTAACAACTCTCGGAATTATCACCGCGTTTTACAGAAACAGAATGTAAAATTTTTTTATTTTTAAGCATTAATTACTTTCAATATTTCCCTTTTAAATTACTGTAAAACTTTTATGTGGCTTAGCATTTGTATTCTTATATATTTTCAAAAAAAAAAAAAAGTCATAATCATAATCCAAAAACCGCAGATTTTGAGCCAGTGAATTATCAAAACACGGCGACACTGTAGACTCTATATCTTAAATATTACAAAAGTGCAATAGGAAAATTTTTTGTATAAATAAATATTTTCAATTCAATATATTGCGTGATTATTTATAAATTTAAATTAATGACTTTGTTTGCGTACTTGAAATAAAAATAAGGATAAAAAAAATGTGTTCTCTAAACGTTTCAATTTGTATATTTTCTCTTATGATTTTTTTTTATAGCTACCCTGTTGATTTTTAAATTCAATGAAATTAATTAAATAATTAATTTTTCTAAGAATGTCTGCTGCCTATATTTAATTTATTTTGTACGTACTTTCTGCCTTAATAATTTACTTATGATTTTTTTTGTAAAGAACATATAAATTATTAATATTATTTAAACAGTGGGAAAAATAGGGACCGTAGTTTGCGGCTTTTTTCAGAGAATCCAACAGGAAAAAATACCCCCGTTGTGTAGGCAACCTGTGGGGCAGAGAAGCGCGATTCGATGCGTCCAGGCTCCGGGGAGATTTAAAAAGTGATTATAAAATTAAAATTAATTAAAAATGAAATTTTTATGAATTCCACAAGGGCCAGAATCTTTTAATATATATAGAAATCGTCGAGAAAAATAAGATTTTTATATAATGAATAAGGTAGTCATTTTCAGTGATAGTGATTAAAGTTCACCTAAGGGACAGGGGGAGGGAACAAATCTATCAAAGAGCCGAGCGCTATTAATTTATGGTTAGGCTGTTTTTGGACGCCCGATAGTTTGAAGTAGACTACTGGGATGAGGAGGGGGTGAGCTCCCACTTCCGCCCACCTAAATACGCCACTATATAAAATTTTATAAAAAAAAAGATTAAAATAATTTTCTTGATTATATTTAGAAGTGAACCTCTTCGTTGTTTAACTAAATTCAATTTATTGGACGTTAATATAAAAATAAAAATACCTACATAATGGTATGAAGTAAATGCGATTACATTTTTTTGTCTCAAAACAAACAAATTTAATTTGAATAATTACGAATTAAATAAAATGACATCGCCAAACTCCCCATCCTCTCATTATTAAATCCGCCAGTTGAAAAAAGATGCATCAAACAACAAACAAGCTTAGGATTAAAAATAATTTCATTTTTAATCTTTTAGGCAAAAACAAAAAACAACTCCTACACGCAATTTTTTTCTTCCCATGGCTTAAAAAAAAAATATTAAAATAAATATAGGCTATTTTTAGTGCTTAGGTGCTAAAATTATTTTCTTAAATAATAAATAAAATTTATTTTATTAAAATAGAGAGAAAAAAATTATCATTATCATTTTACTATAGAGTATATAAGGCGCTAGCCACTCACTTCCGTTGTAAGTGCCTGTTTACCACTCTCTCTCGCTGATTGGCCAGAATCAGAGGAAGTGAAGGAAATTTAAAACTTTAAGCCTTCGGCAAAATTTCCAAACAGGAAGCTAGAAGAAATTTGATGCATTTGCAGGGGTTTTATTTTTTTTAAAGCAACTTCCTGTTGAAATTTTATATGTTCATAGATGAATTTTCTAAAGTTAGAGGAAAATTAATTTCAATCCGAAATTCCTATAACTTTCTGAGTTATTCATTGTTAAAGTTACAATTTCTCCCATAGGAAATGCATAGGGGAGAATTAAGAAATAATTAATTCAAATTCTTTTGAAGATTACATGAAAATGAAAGACCAGCTTCCTAGGTATGAGAAACTGGGAAAACAAAAAAAAAGGGGGTAGAGAAAGGCCAAGTCTGACTGTTTAGTCTAAGGCGGGCTGCACGGCTAGTATTTTTAATTTATGCCAAATTATCTTCTTAGATTATCTTAAAATTTATTAAACAATAGAAATATATAATTTTTGCTGATCTTTTCTATTTTTCCATTCATTCGTTTAACGATATTGATTAAATTAATATATAAACTCTTACTTCACCGCAATGGAATTTTAATTTACATCCATTATTTATTCTTTAAAATAACTAAAAGAGGATTGATCATGATTATTTTTTTTAATAAATTCAATTTGTATACCATTTTCAACCAGGATTACAAAATACAAATAGATTTTTAAGCAACTAATCTCATTAATTTATGATTTATGTATTTTTAAACAAATATTGATTTTATTTCATCATATTTAATTATTACCTAGATCTAATTCTTTTGAAAATGAATAATAAAAAAAAGGTGCAATTTCACCAGCGGACTGTATTGATTCTACGTCTTGGCCTAGCAAATAATTCGCGATATAGAGACGTAAGTGGCGCAGGCAGGTCAGGTTCTGTGACTCACACTTTGGAGAATAGTGAATTGCGAGGCAGAGGAGAGCAGGGTAGTTTTGTGCCCGACTTGGACTGCTCCACACTTGTGGATTTAGTTTTTTTTATTTTTGAAGTATTCGCCTCCCTTTGTAAGACAAAACTAATCTCCAATATGTTTTTTCGTGTTGCCCTGTTCTTCACTAGGACTACGGTGTTTTTAATAAATGAATCGAAAATGGTACAATAATGTATTTGATAACCGATTGCTGCTAAAATAATAACCGAGTGAGTTTCAATTTAAAAACAATCAAGCTTATTTGAATATATATTTCATCATTTCTATGTAATTTATATATCCTATATATTATAAATGAAATATCACCTATAATTTTAAATTTATTGTTTCTTGCTTCATAATATAATCAATAGCAAGCTAAATCCGCTATTTTTTTTTTTTTTTTTTAAGAACTGCAAAGAAGAAAGTGGAATAACAAGTAGACTTGTTTGGAAACAAGTCACCTATATTTATATACACTGTATAAGACAAAATAAGAAATTGTATTTAATCTAGGGAGATGTTTAATAATATAATATTTATTTTTAATAAGCATGTTTATTGATTTTAAGGAATTTTCTGAAAGGAGCGGTGCAGTACAGCAAAACTTTGAATACTATTATTATCATTATGATCATCGGAATGAATATTATTAACAATAATAGGCTGAATTGAAGAATATGACTTTTTTTCTATGATAGAGAACTTCTTCGGGTCCTTTTCTCTCTCCATTCTTTTTAATAGTCTAAAATAGAGGTGGATTTGATCCAGATTTCTATAAAAATAAAGAAAATATAGAAGGAATATGAAGGTGACATTACCCTATAAAAACGTAAGTTATTTTATTTATTCAACAATTAGGCCTATATTTAAAATAGGGACCGACCGAAACAAGATTTTCAACCGAAACTGAAAACGAATTTCGGCCTTAATCTTAGTTTCGGCCGAAACCGTAACCGAAACCGAAACTTGTTTTGAACTTTTTCATATCATTTTATCTTTTTTTTTTTTAGTAAATTTTCCCTCGTGCGAAAATCATCATTTGACCTTTTTTTTTAGGTGTGAATCTCATTCGACCGGTTTTTTTTAGTATACGAGCCTCATCCCATCTTTTCAAACTCAGGTTTCGGCTTGTTTTTGGCCGAAACCGAAACCAGGATTTTTGGCCGAAACTGTAACCGAAACAGAAACTTCGGTCGGTACCTAAACGGACCTACGATTCTCTCAAAGCTATTGCACCAAAAATAGTGAAACGTACTGATACGTCTCCGCCTCCTCTTAAGGATACTGTTGTAGTTCCGCGGGGAGGTTTGGTTGTTTTGCATTTTAAAGCCGATAATTATTAAAGCAACTTGGGGATTCTAACTCGAGTAAAAATAATTAAAAATGATCGAGGTTCATACTAGATTTTTAAGATTAAAAATATAATCGAGAAAGAACAATAAGAGCAAAGTACAAAAATTATCTTTTGATGTTTTGAAAATTGTTGTATACCGGTAGTCTGTAGGTTAAAAAACACATTAATCTATTCATAGAAATCCAGATTTTTATTTATTTACATAAAGTTGTAACCGCCTTCGAAAAAACATATCTCAAACAAATAAACATCTTACTTATTTCAGCGTCTTCGATGTTTCTATTTTAATGCTAAAATAATAATTATTAATGTTTATAATTAAGGCTAAAGGTGATATTAAAAAGATTTATATAGAACAAAGTAAAATTAAGAGAAATTAAAGGGTAGAATCTGACAACCCTTTTATGTTACCTTTGTCAAGAGAAAATTAAAAAAAAAGAATTTTTTTTTTAAAGAATATATTGAGAGTTTTACCAAAAAAAAAAATCTTGACTAAGGTTCATGCACAAAGGGCTAAAGATTTTTAAATCCTTTTAATAAGAGAGTTTGGGCGGGTAGTAGCTATAAAGGCTATGCAATAGAAAGAAGAAAAATTTAAAAAATACAAATTTACATATCAATTAATAAATAATTTCATTTAATGATATGTTGCTGTTTTGAATCTAATTTGAAATTTCATTAAAAAAAAACTTGGCTACCATATACGTAATAAAACTTGCTTTTTCATAATCGAAGGTAAAAATCGGATATTATATCTAGTAAGTTGTGTCTGACTCATATATATTAATAATGGTATAATTAAGTAAGAATAAAAATAAAATCAAAAGCACCCACAGGGTACCTCTGTCTTTCCTTGATTAAAAAAAAATTTATATGTATATTTATTGAAATATCATTACTATATATAAAGCGCTAGCAGCTAGCTTCAGTCTGTGCCGATCAGGACGCTGATTGGTTAGAGGTACAGGAAGTGGAGCGGGAGCGGGAAATTTAAAATTTAAGTCAGAGAGAGATATTTGAAAATTTCCAAACAGTCAGCAAGAATAAATTTGATGCATTTGCTCACCGAAGGCGAGCAAGGGGGTCCAGGGGCCGCCTTCGGCGGTCTTTATCGCTGGTTATATAATAAGTAACATACACCATTACAAAATAGAGTAAACTTTAATAGAGTCCCTGAATAAAAATACATCAATAGTTTTCTTAGCTAAGTATAGGGTAATTTTCTTTTTGTTTATCTCAATATCTCGGGGCACCCTTAGCACCCTTGGGCGTCGGGGCACACCGATTGGGAATCTAGCGAGTGCCTTTAATATTTAATGCATCAAAATGGCGTCTTTAGCAAAAAAGTAAGGTTTGACACCTTTGAGATAACATGTTAACGTCGGTGTAAAAGCTTGCTTTAGCAACGTTACGTTGATGTTATAACTTTACTTTTTAACACCCAATTTAGGATGTTAAATTTTAACGTCTGTTTTTAGAGAATAGACCAGAATATTAGATTTAATAAAATTTAAGGCTTTAAGAGCCACCAATGAGTGTTGTAAATAGTAGGTATAGGTTGTTATAAAATAATTAAGACTACTGTATGTAAGACCTAAAAGATTAACAGAAAGAGTCGTTTTTTGTCGAAATCTTAATGAGTCGTAACCTAGAGGCAGTGGCGTAACCAGGGGGGCGAGGGGGCGCGGGCCCCCCCCGCCCCAGGAGCATCGAGCCCTTGGCGCCCCCCGAAACCGGCAGAGGCGCCCTACGGCCTCTAAGATATAGCCCAGCGAATGTGATTTTATCATATTCTTTTCATTGATTGTCTTTAAAAATGGAGTGTTTTCTTTTAAAATTATATTACAACTTGAATTCTACTATTTTAAATGAATTTAATTCCAAAAATAATAAATAACGTATATAGAGGCTCAGGATTCGTAAGCCCTAATATTTAATTTTTTGAAATTCAAAATTTTCTTAAGAATGAAGGAATTGAGCTATGAGACTGAAATGTTATATTTAAGTTAAACACCCCCGGGACCGTGAAAATAAGCTTTTAATCAAAATCGGCCAAAAAGTACTAGTATTTTACTGATGTAGTTTTTCAGTTTTTTTTTTCGAATTTCTCAAAATGAAAGGGCTTTACCATTCTTCAGGCCCGCCCGGAATTTTTCAAACCCGCCCATTCCTGCCCGAGATTTAGCGAATGAATGAACGAATGTCTAGCAATTTTTAAATAAAATTTCATTTACATGGACGTCCGTCCGAACCAGTTTATTTAGACTTGCTACCCGCCCGTAATTTTTTCATGGCCTCCAAAGCCCGCCCGGCCCGTCCGCGGCCCGTGCGGGTAACGGGCCTACGGGCCAACCCGTAGGCCTACCCGTGCAGGGCTCTAATCGGGGGTTCGATCCCAGCAGTCCGATGATTTTATTTAAGCCATTTGGATACGAAATGTCAAAGTCAAAGTCTTATATGGCCTAAGTTGCCGAAAAGACCATGTGCATGTGTGTGTGAGTGTGAGTGTGAATGGGAAAAAGTGTGTGTTAAAAAAAAAAATATGGGGAATGACTTCCCCGTGACTTTCTCGTATATTCTTTTGGAATTACGTCTGGGTGTGTGTGTGTGAACACGATTGCTTAAAAACCAAAGCAACTAGATAGATGAAATTTGGTATATGCTCCTTACACTAATATTGATGATTTCTATCAACTTTTGGAGTAAATACGTCACTTGGAAGTAGTACTTTTCCTAATAAGTTTTTTCAGAAATTTCGAAATTTTCAATTTCTTTGTTATATTATGATAAAATACTCAATTTTAAAAGTTTTTATTCTTTGATATTTTCCGAAAACGAATAGTTTTTGAAATAACACAGAAGAAAACGAATTTTTCTAAAAGCAAAGAGAAACAAAACAAAACATACAGGGCATTAAAAAACAGTAAATATAAACAAATTCGCTGAGGAAATTACAGGAGCAAGAAATTTGCCCGCCGAAGGGGCATGCTCCGAAGGCACAGGCAGGGGCGGCCACCCGGCTCCCCCCCCGCCCCAGGCGCCCTAGAGGCCGTTGTGCTTTAGCAAGTTTAAACATCCTCTTATTGGGCTTGTCAATGAGTGAATCATCATCAAAATAGTTCAAAAAATTTTTGAATATTTATTAATCCCCTTTGAAATTCAGTTAATAATTGTAGCTATATAAATAAAATGGCTTTAAAAAATTTAAAAATGACGTGCATCTTTATTTTTTTAAATGGCAGTTTAGGGCTGGGCAAAAGGAAGCGCGTGTGCCACCTGCAGGTGCAATGACCGCCCAAATGGTTTTGACTACACCGGATTCTCTCTGCACAAATGGCTTCAGAAACCACTCAGAGGGCGGCGTTTGCACAAGCAAAATAAACATTTAGTGATGACAAAATAAAAAATGCCCTCTTCAATTGTGAAAAAACAGACATTCAAATTCCAAAACTACATTATATTCTTAAATAAAAATCTTTCTAATAGATTTGTCAAAAAACTGTTGGTCCAAATAATATGCCTGAGGAAGTTGCCCGGATAAGGTCGGCAACCATCTTAACCTGGGATTGCATGATAAGCAACTGACAAAAAAAATCAATTGTCTGTTCAAGTAACTTTTATGACCAATAAAATAAATATAATGGAAGCTGTTTTTTCTAAAAAACTAAATTAAAAAATATTTATAATAATAATCGATTGATTTTTTTTTTTTTTTTTTTAAACATTCACACTTTTTTCTCAATCACACTCACACTCACACACACATTCACACTGTCTTTTTGGCAGCTCAGGCCATATAAGACATTTACGATAACCGTTATTTATGAATTTATATATATTATAGGGTCCAGGCATTTTTATTTAAGCCATCTGGATACCAGACTTAAATAAAATCATCGGACTGCCTGGGGTCCGAACCCGCGACGTTTGGTATATGAGGTTAGCACGCTAACCTCTACACCACGCCCCGCGGGCAATCGCTTGATTTGGCAAATACATCAGCACCGCTGGATCCACCATCTATACAATCGGTATTTATTATTATATTTTGGAGTTTTGAAGGTGTTTATTATGTAAATATTCTTAACTGCATACACCCTTCATCATCACTGCCAGCATGGGCGTAACTAGAGAATTTGGCTAGGGGGCATGGCCGTCATTTGTCTATCAAAAGAAACGGAGCTCTGAAAGACAAACGACTTCCATAGACGTTCACCAAATTTGCAATGCATCTATATAGATTTAAAACTAATTTTTCATAATTTTTAACAAAAAGCAATAAATATTTTTTATTAACATAAAATTTGATTTTAAATATAATATAATTAAACTTTTATAAAAAGCATTCTGGACAAATGGATGATTTTTCCGGACGATACATTTTTTTACGCCTTAAATTTTCTGGTTAAGGAGGAATTTTTTCAAAAAATTGTTAGATAGAACGACTCCTAATTTTTATTTTGTGATTAATGAAATAGAATTAATAAATTATTTATTTTTTGAAGAAATACTTTATCAATAATTCTATGCAATATGTTATTATATTTATTATGAAATTTAAGTATAAAATGATTTTATTGTTTATTCGTTAAAATTAATTATTACAATTATTTATCTTGAAGAATTTAAAAGAAAATAAATTTAAAATCAATATTTGCCTCATCTGCATTTATTTATAATAATTATAATGTAATACGTCTATAGACGTAATTTTCACATGTATCAAAGAGAACTATAGACGTCAAAAGCGTCAACCTGTTAAATAAAATATTACAAAATATATCTACGAGTATATAAACTGTACAAAGTTAAACAATTGCATTAAATTAAATATCTTTTGGCCAAATTTGAGTTACCTATTTGCAAGTAAATTTTAAGAAAAAAATGTTTACCAGACGACTCATAACGCTGTTTTTTTCCTGCAAGATAGGCAACCTAAATGACTAACTATTAGCTATTTAATTAATAGCTGGTTAATTTCTAAAGAGACAAATTGCACTTTAAAAGATCAATTAATCAAAAAGTTTTGTTATAAAAAGGAGGAAATTTATGCACCCTTTGGCACTTAGAGGCTTATAGTGAATTTTGAGTTGACTAAATGAAGTACTGTAGCACGCAACTAATTTCTCCATTATGAAAGAGCTTTAATAAACAAGATAAAAAAAAAATGTTATTATAACTTCTGTATGTAGACAGTATATAAATAAATGTCTATAAATTATTACACAAGTCCTGTCAATACTTTGTCTATCGACGAAGAAATAATAATTTATTAAAGGGTCTTATCATAGTTCTCTCTTATACCTTGAACTTTTATTAGTGAACGTTAGGAAAAGACAGAGAGAGTGAATTGAGAGCCCACTCATATCAAACGTCCTTGATTTCTAACACAGTCTGGAATTTGATATTCAAAAATTATTATGACTAATGACCGATTCTGGGACCTTTAGATTAAGGACGAAATAATAGAGAAATTACATTTAATTTAAAAAAAATTTTTTTTAATCTAATCTGTAATTCCTCTCTCTCTCTCTCTCTCTTTTAAAATATATAGTTATATAGAATTGAGATTATGTTAAAAAAAAAAAATTATAATCTAAATTATGAAATTGATAATAATAATTAATGGAGTTTTAAATAAATTTATAAAATATTTATATTTTTTAGCAAGAGGGCATGATGCATGCAGGGGCGGCGCGTCCACTAGGCAAACTAGGCGGCCGCCTAGGGCGGCAACCTGGAGAGGGCGGCAAAAAGGGAAAAAAAAATTTTGGTTCCGCAAGCGGCTCCCGAAAAAAATAGGTTCCGCGGGCCGCAAAAAAAATTTTGGTTCCGCGCAAGAGGAAATGTTCCGCGGGCGGCACACGGGAAAAAATTTTGGTTCTGCGGGCGGCCAAAATTTTGTGTCTCTAAAAAAAGGTAAAAAAAATTTTTCGTGCGGGAAAAATTTTGGTTCCGCGCAAGAGAAAATGTTCATCAGGGAAAATTTTAAGGAGGGGACGGCAAATTAAATTTTTAAAGTTTTGGGGGGGGGCGCAAAAAAATATATATCTTGCCTAGGGGGGCAGAATAGCTTGCGCCGGCCCTGGATGCATGCCAAGAAGCGATTATTATTATTATTATCATTAAGTAGATTTTGCACATTTATTAATATTCAAAATTTCTTGAGTGTTGATTGAGTGTAGATACTAAATTGGCAAATGGACTGGTGCCTCTAAACGAGTCGATAAAAAATTTATTTATTAAATTAATTGAGCACTAGCACGAAAAATGACAAGGCTTAAAGATGAGCCAATATCGCCTGCTAAGAATCATAGTAGCTAAAGTCCGAAAATTCAATTTTGAAGCACAATTTACTCTTGTACTTCATAGGAAAGATAGGAGAAATGGTTGCCATGGTAACGAAATATACAGTAAATATTATTCCATGTTTATAATATAATGAATTTTAATATATCGGTGGAAACTAAATATATCTGGGCACAAAATAATCTGGTATGACAAGCCTGTGCTTGTCACACCAGATTTTTCTTTTTAGATTAGATATAAACATAGGCGTCATTTGGGGGGGGGATTTGCCCCCTCCCCAAGGGCTCTGATTTTTATAAAATTTTATATTATTCTAAATAAAATACTCCAAAATACATCTACGAGTATACAAACTGTACAAAATTAAACAATTAATTAAATTAAATATGTTTTGGCCAAATTTGAGCACCCATTTGTAAGTAAATTTTAAGAAAAAAAAATGTTTGCCCCCCCCCCCCCCCCAAGAAAAAGTTGAAATGACGCCACTGGATATAAATCAATTATTTTTTAGATGATCTTTAAAAAGTATATCGGTCAAACTTTTCGTGAAAATTGTTTGAAGTACACTTAACTGATGCAGTATTTTAGATTTTTGAAATTTAATTATAGAGCCAATGTTAAATCCCTATGGGGATTTGTATGTTAATTTCGATTCAAAAGAGGGTCCCCTTTGGAATTTTTACACATTTAAAAAATTTTTTCCAATTCTTATGAAATTTTGTATTTATGTTGGATTCACTATTGAGTATATAGTATCAAAATATGAGATTAAAATTTTTTAAAATAACCATAGTTTATTTCAAGCTGTCAATATTTAGAATACACAGAGCCTATGGAAATTTTGAATCAATTGACTTTTTTACTTTTTATTTATGAAATGCAAGTGGTCAAGTTAACTAAAATGCTATGGGAATCTAAATATATCTTGAAACAAAAAAATCTGGTGTCACAACACGGAGCTGTGTGCCAGTCACACCAGATTTTTTTTATATTTTGTTCGTTTTTGGCATTATAGAGCTTTTCTTTATTAGTAATTTTAATTTGAGCTTTAGTTTCTTAACACCCTTTGGGACCGTAGTGTTGACTTTGGTCATACTATTGTATAAAAGGGGAAATTTATTTTTACTTGGGGAGATTTGTAAATGAGGGCACGTCTTTAGAGAGTAAGGCAGAGGCCAAATCTACTTTAATCCCATCCCGGAGGAGTTATACTTCTCTAAAGGAAAAGGAAAATATCAGATGGAATGGATGAGAATGGACTCTTTAGAAAACAAAAATTCAATTTTCACCTTAATTAAGAACTACAAAATAATTTCTTTTTAAAATGAATCAACGACTGAAGATGGATCAATAAATTCGGCCCATAACGTTTCACTATTCAAACAGTCTTATTAAAAAGACAATATTTTTCCTCGTCGAAGACCTTGAGCGAATAGATGAAAATCCGGAAAAATTACTTTACATAACATAATTGTAACAAGATAATGCGCCTGGCTGCTGTCCGTGTTTAGTTAGCTATATTATTTATTTATTTATTAAACGAGGATATTTTTTTAATGGCCTCTCATGACAGATGCAAAACTTGTTTGTTCATTTAAAGATGTTCATTGCTTTTTCAAGTGTAATGAATTAAAAAATATTTTTTACATATATAAATACTAGTTGAATTTTTATTAATATTAATGACATTATTTATTGTAAAAAAAGGAGATATTTTTTTTTAGGTTTTGCTTCTGTTCTGGAGGAAATCAAGTGTGACTTTTTTGCAGTTACTATATGCAACTTTTTTTTTAAATGACAGCCTCTTTCTAAATAGCCAGAGAGCTTCTTTCTTCCATGAGATTATAGATATATTAAAATTTTTATAAATATGAATGAGAAAAGGAAAGGTATAATGCAAGAATGTTAAATAAAATTAGAAGAAATAAATAAATTCTAAATTGCATCTTTCTTCAAACTTTAAATGTCGCCTGTCTTTTAGAGAACGTTAACCAGGCCCGGCGCAAGGCTGCAAAACATGGGGGCGGCATGTGGCTCCGCGAGGAAATTCTTATCAATACATAAATTCTTGCAGACTGGAAATTTTCAAATTTCCCTCTCTGACTTGAATTTTAAATTTCCCGCTCCCGCTCCACTTCCTGTAACTCTAGCCAATCAGCGTCCTGGTCGGCACAGACGGAAGCTAGCGCTTTATATAGTAATGATATTGGCGCCAAATTTATATTCCGCATGTCCCAAAAAAATTCCTAGAACCCGCCCTGACTTTATTTGTCTAGTTTAAATTGTCTAAAATATTATGCTTAAATTAGTCAGACAGTCTTTGCAAATCCCCATAGAAATTTAACATTAGCTCTGTAGAAGGAAGAGTGGGAAAATGAATTTGAAAAATCTTAAATAATACATCAGTAAAGTATACTTCAATCAATTTTGAATGTAAAATGAGAAAATACATTTTAAAGAGGATCTAAAAAATGATTGATTTATGATTTTTAATCAAAATTGTTAGAGCTGATTTTGGGAAAATCGATAAAAACTGAAAAAGTACATCAGTAAAGTACTAGAACTTTTTAAATGATTTTCTTCAAAAGCTTATTTTCACGCCTAAGGGGGGCGGGGCGTGCCTAACAAATATAAAATTCCAACCTCGTAGCTTATTTCCTTAAAATCTCCACACCAACACACAGACCAATTTGAAAGACCCACTTTTTAGACTCAGGGGACCTCAAAAGATAAATTTCGATCAAAATCTCGACATCGAATTTTTGATATGATCGCAATACTTTCTCTCTCTATATCGTATATTTCATATATAGGTAAGAGAAAATAAAATAAACCTTTATTATTAAAAATTGAATAATTCAAAATTGGCTGTATTAGATTTTTGAGTAAAAATCAGAATTCAATTTCATCAACGATTCATTCATTTACTGTTGATAAGAATAAATAAATAAAGATGATAAATTTAATTGAAAAAAAAAACCTTTCAGGCTTTCTAAGCATAAAATAGTATTTGCATGGGTAAATAAATATTTTAGTTCCGAATAATTTGTAAATGATAAAACAAATTTATCATGCAATGGGTTTTCTTAAAGATATCAGGTATAGGCCTTGTAGATTGATTATATTATAGGTTGATAAAAATCGAATAAATAAGTGGGGGTGTAAGAAAAGAATAATTTTAATTTAACTATTGGTATGAGATTTTTTTTTTAAACACTCACACTTTTTATTAATTATTATTATTAATTAAATGCTTTTATTTAACTTACTCTTTCAAGGTCACCAACTTTATGGCTTTGTTAAGGACACTTCCCGATGAGCTAGAGGGTGTGAAATTTGATATTTAAGAGTCATTTTTGATGCCGCAAATTGTGAGTTTGGTTTTACCAAAATGGACCAAACTAATGTGGTACTTTATTTGAAACCCTTCGTGAATTAATGTAATTTCAAAAGACTTCCCGATGGGCTAGAGGTGTGAAATGTAATACTTAAGAGTCATTTTTGATGACGCCACTATATGGTGGTTTTGATCAAAATAGACCAAACTAATGTGGTACTTTATTTGAAACCCCTCGCGAATTAATGTAATTTCAAAAGACTTCCCGATGGGCTAGGAGGTGTGAAATGTAATACTTAAGAGTCATTTTTGATGACACCACTATATGGTGGTTTTGATCAAAATAGACCAAACTAATGTGGTACTTTATTTGAAACCCTTCGCGAATTAATGTAATTTCAAAAGACTTCCCGATGGGCTAGGAGGTGTGAAATGTAATACTTAAGAGTCATTTTTGATGACGTCACTATATGGTGGTTTTGATCAAAATAGACCAAACTAATGTGGTACTTTATTTGAAACCCTTCGCAAATTAATGTAATTTCAAAAGACTTCCCGATGGGCTAGAGGTGTGAAATGTAATACTTAAGAGTCATTTTTGATGAGCGCCACTATATGGTGGTTTTGATCAAAATAGACCAAACTAATGTGGTACTTTATTTGAAACCCTTCGCAAATTAATGTAATTTCAAAAAGACTTCCCGATGGGCTAGAGGTGTGAAATGTAATACTTAAGAGTCATTTTTGATGACGCCACTATATGGTGGTTTTGATCAAAAATAGACCAAACTAATGTGGTAGCTTTATTTGAAACCCTTCGCGAATAAGGCCCTATTAACTATAGTTTTGAATTTTGATATTTACGAGTCATTTTTTTATTATGATAATGAATAATTTTTCAATTGAACCAAATCAATACAGGCCAAACTAATGTGGTACTTTATCATATTGATGATTTTTGATAAGACTAAAAGACTAAAAAGCTTAAAATAAAAATAAAATAAAAAAGATTTTTAAAAAATGCTTTTATTTAAATTGAACCTAAAAAGAGAGAAATAAGAAAGAAATAATTTAATTGTTTTTGTTAAAATTTTTTAATATTTATGACTTAAAATAAAAGCGGGGGGCGCGAGCCTCGGAATCACTTCGAAGCGCCCCACGCTTTTATTTTAAGTCATAAATATTAAAAAATTTTAACAAGCAATTAAATTATTTCTTTCTATTTCTCTTTTTTAGTTCAATTTAAATAAAAGCATTTTTTAAAATCTTTTTTTATTTTATTTTTTTCCCATTCACACAGTCTTTTCGTTAACTTAGCCCATATAAGACTTTTTACGATAACCGTCAATTATGAATATATATATTTGGGGTCCAGCCATTCTTATTTAAGTCATTTGGTATCCAAATGGCTTAAATAAAATCATCTGACTGCCTGGGATCTATCTGAACCCGCATCCCATGGTACACTGTTAAAAATTTTCAAGAAAACTTCATATACAAGTATAGGAAGTCTGTTACATAAACTGTTTATGAATATTCATATCGGGTATATGAGAAAGTTCAATTTGTTGCCAACCAAAAAAATTTCTTGTATATTTTAAAATTAATTATTTTGGTAAAAATTGTTAATTTTAATTTTAATTTTTATAGCTATTTAGTTGAATTTCTTTATAAAAATTATTTAATTAGTATGCTTCATAAATATTTAGATAGTTTAGAGCGCGAATTTCAAACCAGAATTTAATAAATTTAGATTTGTGAAATAAATTTTAAAAGAATAATTTCAAGTTTCCTTAAAATAATTATAAAATAATATTAATAAAAATTCCTTGAGGTAGTCGAGTTATTTGAGAACGTTTAGACCAGTGATTCTCAACTTGTCGCGGTACACTTTTAACGATTTCAAAATTTGGCGGCACACAAAGAAAAAGATAAGTTTAAAAGTTGTTATTTATTCATATACTTGTATATTAATTTTATTTAATATCCTAGGTATATTAATATTAAATCACCGAAGAATATGAAAAATGATTGAAAATTCATATTTTTTTACAGTGTATAGAAGGCAGGTGCGCTACCAACTACACCAAGCCCGAAGAGGTAGGTTTGAGAGTTTTCTTGATATTTACTTACATAATTATTTTGTTATTTATTTATTTTGTTTTAATAGTCGAAGCTAATAGCAGGGCTTCAGAGCAAAACATATACCACATAGGCATATAAAATATTCAGGGGATAAGAAACAAAGAAGTAAAATAATTAATATTTATATTGTCAAGTATTATATAGGCTATAATTTATAGCCCTCTAATTACTTTTATTTAAATGAACGATCGCACTCGTCTCTATTTTACCCATGGGAAAAATTTTTTTAGCACCTGTGGCAATTTAGATCCCGCCCTTATTTGTCTAAATTAATTGCTATCCAATATAATTTAGAAAAGATGTTGATAATAGAAATAAATGGCTGTTCAGCGATTAGAATGATGAAGGAAGAGAGGATGTCAGCCAAAAGGAGCCTCTATCGAATAAAAAAAATATAATGTAAGATCGGATGTTTTTCATAATTTAAGGAATGTTTATGTTGTTGTATTATAATAATCATTTATGCTCATTTCAGCTCTTAGGGGCCATCCATAAATTACGTCACTCCTAAAAGGGGGGGAGGGTATCACCAGAATGTGACATTATGTGACAAGGGGCAGGGGGTTGAAAAACCTTGTGATGTCACATTTCAAAAAAATTTTTTAAAATTTACGAACGCAATCTATATTTTGGGGGTCCAAAGTCGATGGACACAAGATGATTAATTTTTGTATTTTTAATTAGCATAATTAGGTGTCTATTATTGATAAAATTGGAAAATGTGGGACGTCACATCAGGGGAGAGGTATTTTTAAAAATGTGACAACCTGTGACAAGGATGGGGGAGGGGTTAAAAAGTCTTGAAATTCGTGTGACGTTATGGATGACCCCTTAGGAACTGATGATGGATTTATATAATTAAACTCGAAACGTCTTCTAAGTGGAGATTTTTATTCGATAGAGGCTCCTTTTGGCCGACATCCTCTCTTCCTTCATCATTCTAATTTCAAAAAATTTAATCTCTCGTGGCGAGAAGCGAGACCTATACTTCTGTAATAACGTAATAACAGCCCAGGGACAAAATAAATTAAACTGGAGGCAATCAATTAGCACTAGAGTGTGATTTTTGGCGATTATGGAAATGAATATTGCAGTCTAATGAATAGGATAGGGGATAGAACAGGGAGGTCCAATGCTGCCAGTGGTACTTTATCTGCTGCTATCTGCGGCACTATAGGAAAATAAATCAAAATGCAAAGGTAAATGTACTTATAAATTGGGCAATTGAACATTACTTGACTGGCCAGTTTATTAAAAATTAGATTTAAACTTTCGACCGTTGGTTCTCGCTGAAACATTTTGTAAATTAAAAATACAAATTAAACACTAGGTTATTTGTTTCAAAGCATTGGCGTAGCCAGAAATTTTTGATGGGGGGGGATCAAGAAATTTTTTTCAAAAATTTAAGATTATTTTAGGGTATTTATAAATCATTTTGGTTTGTTTTTTTAGGTAGAGTAAATTATTATATTTTACTTTCTCTTACCCTATGTGAAATATAATTTGTATTAAATATTTAGTCATGGCTTGGGTCCCATGGGGGGGGGGGTTGAACCCCCAAACCCCCCCCCCTGGCTACGCCTATGTTTCAAAGGTTTTATTAATTAAAAAAATAACACTTGATACGTATTTCAACAATTCCTTGTCATCATCAGAAGTGATTACATTCTAATACATGAACGTCGACTTTCTACTCTTCTACTTTCATGTACTTCATCTACTTAGACTAGCTACTCGTAGACGTAGATGTATTAGAATGTAATCACTTCTGATGATGACAAGGAATTGTTGAAATACGTATCAAGTGTTAATTTTTTAATTAATAAAACCTTTGAAACAAATAACCTAGTGTTTAATTTGTATATTTAATTTTAATTTATTAAAAATTAAACTGTAAAGCAAATAAAAGTATTATTGTTTTAGTATTAATTTGTTTATTCGATTTTATTACTACACATATTGACAGTGACTTTTTAAATATCCTTTTTTTTTACTCCTCCGTGCAGCACGCCCCCCCCCCCCTGATTTTTCCGCACCGAGCAAGCAAGGACGTCATTTGAGGGTGGGCAGGGGGATATATGTTTATATGTATTAAGTAGCACAGGGAATAAAAAAAATTTTGCCCCCTTCTCCCCCAAGGCAAAAACTGAAATGACTGCGTGCAAGGGCACGTTCTGCCTCCCGCAAGGAACGGCCCTGATTTTATTTGTACCATTTGTTTTTTAAAATTAAATTTTATAAGTCCTTGGATAAAGGTATATTTACCTCTTGTGCTAGTGGCCCCTTGTGATCGAAGCAATAAACTGTCCAAATTATATTAGCTACAAAATAAGGAATGAGTCTAAATGACCTCGAATACCGAAAATCCTTGAAAAATAAATTATTAATTGTTGGATGATTGCTGGTTTTCAATCCAATTACTCCCGAATCCAAAAATATATTTAATCTACTGACAAAAAAAGGATCGATTTCAAATTTTAGTTGGTAGCGGATCCACAAGAGCGGATCCAGAGGTGTTTCTCGGGGGGGGGGGGGTAATCTGGTGTGACTGGTCGCACAGCACACAATTTTTTCTTAATTTCGGTAATTTAAAGGAGCATTCTGTACTTGTTTAATATTTAAAATTTTACATTCAAAATAAATTTTGTTTCGAAAAAAAGTATTTTTTTTTAAATCTCGGGGGAATTACCCCCTTTATCCCCCTCTTGTATCCGCCCTTGTATGGATACCAAATGGCTTAAATACGAATGTCTGGACCCCAATAGATATATTTACATATTATAATGGGTATCGTAAAGTCTTAAATGGCCTAAGCCGAAAAGATTGTGTGAATGGGAAAAAAGTGTGAGTATTTAAAAAAAAAAATCAATATCAGAGGCGTCATTTGGCAGAGGGGCAGGGGGGGCATTTGCCTCCCCTTCCAAGTGCTCTGATTTTTTTAAAATTTTATATTATTCTAAATAAAATATATCTACGAGTATATAAACTCTTCAAAATTAAACAATTAATTAAATTAAATATCTTTTGGCCAAATTTGAGTAGCTATTTGTAAGTAAATTTTCCCCCAAGAAAAAGTTGAAATGACTCTACTGATCAAGATCTTTAAATTTTGGTCTAGAAAGAAAATATTTTTTCTTTTCTTTTTGAAATCTTGGTTTTTAGGTATCAACCCCACGTTAGGAGACCTTATATTAAAACTTTGAATATCCATAAATAATAGAGTAGGATTAATATTTTAAGCAAGTTTTTTTTGCTTAATCATTTAGAAGAGTATTTCTAGTTTCTAGTGTTGAGGGCAACAACATTAGTTTAATTTTATTCAGCTGGAGTCAATGGCACCGACGCGAATGTGCGTTATCATGCGTTAGGTCAATACAAATTGTATTTGGCAATATCTGGGGTGGTAGTCAGGTATTCGCGAAACCTAGCCTAGAGCCTTGGGCGCATTGGCGTCAGTGTCCGTCGTCCGTTGTGAACGTTGACCCAGTGCTCGTTGTACGAGGAGAAGACCACGTGCGACGAGTTAGGGCTGGGCGAAACCAAAAGATACGCCTCACCGAGGTCACTGGCCCCCGAGGCAGGCCCCAAAACCCGTCCAACCGCTTATCAAGGGGGGCTCGATCGGGATGCTGCTGCTTAGGGTGAATCTAGGGGGAGCTTGGTGCTTAGCTTGGCTTGGCTTGGCTTGGGTTGATACACGCGTGCGTTCTCGTCGTCTTTTGCCTTTGCCTTGGATCGACCGAGAGTGAGAGTGCCCGGGGATGCTTCTCCGCAGGCGACGTTGTTCTTGACCAGACCCAACGGCCAACGAAGAGGCCTAGTTGCCTCTCTCCCACTCACGACTTGCCAACACACGCACCCGGGCTAGTATCTACTTGATTGCAAAATGACAACTTATTTGGGAAAAACCATTTTTTAGTTTCAACGTTTGAATTTGGTGCTTGTATCATATGTTGAAATATTGATTTATTCCTATATTTCAGAGAAAAATATTAAAAGCAAATATTTGAATATTATTTTAATTTTTATTATTTTCTGATATTAAATTGAAGATCGGAGTTGGAAAAAAAAATAATCTGAGCAGCGGAAATTGACTTTTTTTAATGTTCTTGTATGATTTCCAATTCTAATACAATAAATATTCCATTTACTTTTAAAATAATTGAATCTGCGAAAATATAAACGACACTTGTTTATACGTAGTTTATCTGGCACGTGTATGTTGGAATAACAAACCTGCAGATACTATTTCATTCTGTTTACGTTTTATTAAAGAGAATTTAAATTTAATTCATTAGTCATCAATCTTTTTTTTTTTTTTAATTGTATATGTCGGACTGAAGCCTGAATAATTAATAAATTCAATTCAATGAAAAACTTTTTTTGTTTGAGATCACATAGACAATAATAGAAATATAAATTATTTATTGATTGCTGATTTGACGATTGCTTTTTAATTGGAATATTGTAATATAGAAGTTAGCCTTGAAGATAGGCCACCCAAATGACAAGCAACTTAAAAAGGTTCAAATATTGGAATTCTTAAAAGTTTAAAACTTGGTTATTATATTTTAAACAAAATTATATGAAGTTGATTTGGTTGCCTAATTTTCCAGATTAGAACATGTTTTGGCAAGTCAATTTCGAAATCTTGCTATACGTAATTGGGTGTTGAACTGAGTTTAAAGAAAATTTTCTTATTTTTTAGCATTTCTGTTAAGGAAGAATTTAATAACGTTTTTATTAAATCCTCTTCACTTTTTGAAGAGGTATTTTTTTTTATTTATTTTTCATTAGTTAAATCCCCACGATTTTTTTTCATTTTCCATAATATAAATTAATGAATTTATTGAGCCTGGCTGGCTCTTGGATAAAGCTAAGATCAAGAGAGTTTTTCTACTTCATCAGAGAGATAATATTTATCTAAATTGGTTTGAAATAGGGACGAAACCTAAATGATGGCAAAAAATAATTTGTACAGAATACCCAAACTCACTCGGAATAAGAAAGAAAAGAAGAATCGATATTTACAAATGTGTCTAGTCTATTTGAATTGTCTTAAGGTGCTAATTTTGGAAGATTCCAGCGGCCACAATTTTGAAGCTATCGACCTCAAATTTTTTTAAATTAAAGCTATTTAAAATATCTACAACTTATAGAAGCCCTTTTTTTGATTTTCGAAAAAATAAATTTTTTTTTACATTAATCGCATTAA
>JAKCPI010001888.1:0-27673 GCA_023213315.1 Euborellia annulipes | reverse complement strand
AAATCGTAATAGATAAAGAAGCACAATTCTTGGAAAATAATTAAGTACTAGCTCCGTCGCGCGCCTCTAGTTGGCTCGGGCCCACCTGCACCGGGCCTTTCCTTAAATGGATCATTTATTTCGAAAAGGCAAGTCAAATTGGACATGTGGCCTTTTCGAAATAACCAATTCAACCACCTGTGTGTGCCGCACTTTTTCCGACATTTCTTTTAATATGAAACCTAATATTATTATCTTTTTTATAAATAACTATCTATACAATGTTTCCAGAGAGGATTAAAGAAATTTTAATTGTATATGATGAAGAATATGACTATTTAGCTTGATAAGGATAGCGGAGGGCAGCCAGGAAAAATTAAATCAGATAAAAATACAATCAATCTTTATAGGATTTTTAAAATTTGATTGTCGACGTTTCGGAGGCCAGTCGCGCCCTTCCTCAGGCCGGCAATTGATTGTCCTGAGGAAGGGCGCGACTGGCCTCCGAAACGTCGACAATCAAATTTTAAAAAATCCTATAAAGATTGATTGTATTTTTATCTGATTTAATTTTTCCTGGCTGCCCTCCGCTATCCTTATTATTTAATTGTATATTTTTCATTTGATAAATACTTAGTACATATAGATAAAAGAAAGTAAAAATTTTACTAAAGAGCTAAAAATGTCTCTTTAAAATAAAAGAGAAAAGAAATCCGCCATTTTTTTTTTCTTTTCTCTCTATTTTTTTTTTTTTTTTTTGATATTTTACAGGACCAATAAGAAGTAAATCTATTTAATTATTTTATTATTTGGGAGGAGTTAAATTCCTTTTATAATTCTAAATCCCTCCCTCAATCATAATAAAAAGGAAGAGAGATTTGCTTATGTGTCTGTGAATTACATCTTGAATTCTAATATATCGGAGGAAACTAAAAAAAAAAATCTGGTGTGATAAACACAGAACACAACTTTCGATTACCGAAGGTAAGAGAAAGTGTTATGTGACCAGTCACGCCAGATTTTTTACTATTTGCGATGCGGCAGTTTTAAGTGTGGGAGTTTATTTTTTTAATTTTATCGAAGATTTGGAATTAGGATAAGGTAAAAATCATGTTTGAATTTATAAAGAAGAAAAATCTTAGAGAAAATAATCTCTTTTGTGTTTTTATTAAGATTTTATAAAATGTACGCGTAAATGGCGAGAGCGAAACAATTTCCTCCCAATAGGAAGAAACCCTCCCCACCCCCACCCTTAGAGCAAACGCACGGATCAGAATCAAACCCACCCCTAAAGACAAAAAAAAAAAAAAAAAATCAACCAATCGATGATCAAATTTAAATATTAGATAATTTCTAAAACCTTTAATAAGTTTGGAGAAGAAAGGAGATAAAATATTGCAAAATTAATTTAAGTGAGCCCCGAGGATGTCAAAAAGTTTTCTTTTTTTAGTCTTTAGTCAAATAAAACTTGCGAGAGTGCTAAAGTTAAAACTTGAGTAGAACCAAGTGGACCAAAATGCGGCGCGGCATCATCTATGAGATGGTCAGAGATTTTGTCCCCCCAGCGCCTCCATCGAACGCATAAAACCAAAATGGTTTATTAAAATTTATTAATTTATGCATCGATGCATATAAATTGTTCAAATAAATAAAATATCAAATTTTTATTACGCCAATAAAATTTGCGAAAATAAAATAAAACTCTTCTGATAAGAGCAACATCCCCGTGACCAGTGAGAAAGAGAGAAGTGCCTGAGGTCCCGGGTTCGCTTCCCGTCCCAAGCGAAATTTTCAATTCATTTGGCAGGGAATGAGACGAATTGTTTGAAAAATTCTGCATTTAGAGAAGGAATAAAGCCTTTTCGAGGGAAATAAACAAAAGAGACGAGAATATGTCGTGACAAAAGTATAAGTTTGTTGCTTGCTGTGAAGCAATGCCAACCAAGGATGAACCTCGGGTTGGTGGCCCTAAAAAACCAGCATGGCCGTAGAAACTTTTATCCTGGTGGGTCAGCCTTCAAAACGTAATTTAGCGAAATTAACGAGTATAATTCATTATAGCTCTAGACAAGCGTGGAAGGAGGCGATCCAAGTGAAAATAAAAATAGACTAGCAGCGCCACCCGCCTCAGGCGTCCCATGGGCCAGCCTGTAGCGGACCCTTAATCATGTCCCGTAATTTTTCAGACAATTAATACATATCTAGCTAAGTGGGAAATTGTTACATCCCTTCATAGCAAAATTATGCTCCCGGTCTTTTTGATTTCTCTAACCTATATGTGTGTTAATATTTAGAGAGAAAGTATTGCGTTCATGCCAAAAATCTTTTGATGAAAATATGCGTTTGAAGCTCCAAAAAAAGTGAGTATGTGAACAAATTATACCAAATATATCTCATGAACAGAAAGCGATTGTATTTAAATCAAGTACTCTCCCCTGGCATGCAACACAAAGTCTTTGAAAAAAATTGGCCAAAAAGTACTGATACTTTACTGATTAAGTACTTTTTGGATTCTTTCAAAATTCTTTCTAGCGAATTTAATTAAATAAGAGAAATAAAGCCTCTATTATTAAATCAAATCCCTTTGTTACAAGACGTTTCGGCCAATTTTTTGGTGCCATCTTCAGTTATATAAGCTAAATAAAAAATTATTTACATTGACGAATATTTATTTAATTAACGTCAATATAAATAATTTTTTGTTTGAAAATGGCACAAAAAAATTGGCCGAAACGTCTGGTAACAAATGAATTTGAGGCTTCCTTCCTGGCTGCATTTCTCTACAATTCTACACTGCAATTTTCTACGTTAATTAGGATTATATGCATTTGATTAAAATTTATAAATCAATTATATTGCCGAATACCGTAGTTAGTTGTGTGGTCAGTCACACCAGATTTTTTCTATTTCAAACGAACTCCCCCCCCCTTCATCCCTCCAGATCCGCCATTAGATTGTACTTACAATTGGAGGAAGCCTTCCTTTCCCTGTTGAGATGGATGCAAATGCAGAGAGCCCGAGACGAGTCACAGCACAGCAACTGCAAAACAAGAGAGATAAGGTCAATTTTATTAGCTTCATAAATTATTAATATTAGCCTATAAGGTGTACAGAATAATATAAGAAGCTCTGCTTTTAATTAAATTTGAATCCCGTTTAAAGACCGAGAGACGCCATTTTTATTTATTTATTTATTTTTTTTTTTTTTTTGGACAAGAGATTGCGTATGTTTATTTTTAATCATTATTTGAAAGCAAATAATTTTCAATTTTATTATTCTCAAAAGGTGCTATTAAAATTTTGGAGAATAATTATACATAGAAAATGAGTTTTCAGAATCAGAAAAAAAAGAAAAAAACTTATTTTATATTAATATTAAAAGAGGATTTTAACGCTTTGTATCAAAACAAAATTTTACCCCCACCCCCACCTATAGATTCTCTCTTTGCACTCAGAGTTGAAACTCATCGATTATTTAGGCAACTTTCAAGCAAATCTTCAGAAATCACACCTAATTTTTTGAATTGAAATTTTTTCTTAATAGCACCTAAGCGGTACCATCAATTTTTACTTTCTCTTACCTCTATATATATGTTAATATATAGAGAGAGAAAGTATTGTATTCATGTCATAAATTCGATGTCGAGATTTTGATGGATCTTCACGTTTTGAGGTCCCCTGAGTCCGAAAAAGTGATTTTCGCGACATGGTCTGTCTGTGTGTGTGTGTGTTCAATTTTAAGCATGAAGGAATTGAGCTAGGAAGGTGAAATTTTATATTCAAGTTAAACACCCCCCCCCGTGAAAATAAGCTTTTAATCCAAATCGACCAACAAGTACTAATACTTTACTGATGTACTTTTTCAGTTTTTTTTTTCGATTTTGTAAAAATTCACTCTAACGCTTTTGATTAAAATTCAAAAATCAACTATTTTTTTAGATCCTCTTTAATATGTATATTCTCATTTTGCCCTAAAAATTGTTTGAAGCACACTTTACTCTTGTATTTCATAGGAAAGATAGGAGTATTGGTTGCCATGGTAACAAAATATAAATATTTTCCCAAGTTTATAAATTTTACATATGGTGTAGAGGTTAGCGTGCTAGCCTCGTATACCAAACGTCGCGGGTTCGGACCCCAGGCAGTCCGATGATTTTATTTAAGCCATTTGGATACCAAATGGCTTAAATAAAAATGCCTGGACCCCCATGAAATAAGGGTTATCGTCAAGTCTTATATGGCCTAAGTTGCCGAAAAGACTGTGTGAATGAGAAAAAAAAAAATTTGACATATTGAATTCTAAAATATTGGCGGAAACTAAATATAATATATCTCGACACAAAAAATTTTGTGTAACAAGCACAGTACACAACTTTCTTTTACCGAAGGTAAGAGCAAGTTGTGTGCTGTGCGTCAATCACACCAGACTTGTATTTTTTCTTACCTCTATATATATATAGAGATTCAATGTCGAGATTTTGATGGATATACACGTTTTGAGGTCCCCTGAATCCAAAATAGTGGTTTTTGGAACATGGTCTGTGTCTGTGTGTCTATGAACAAAATATCTCAACAATAAAAAGAGCTAGAAGGTTGAAATTTTATATTTAAGTTAGGCGGCACCCCCCTGGAATGTGACACGAAGCTTTTGAACCAAATCGACCAAAAAGTTCTAGTACTTTACTGATGTACTTTTCAGTCATTAATGTCAGAATAACTTCGGAGTATTCTTTCCATGTGCGTGGGAGGAAGCACAGCATGATTTATTTTTTCACCAGGTGGAGGATTTGACAAGAATTTCACGGGCCACAAGTGGAATAATAAATACATATGCTAGATTATCGTTATATTGAATGGTTTAAAGCCTAAAAGAAAGTTTACAGAAAATGAATTAATTATAAATAAAAATAATTTAAACAGACCTGATGAAGAAATCAAGAAAATTAAAAAAAAAAAAAAAAAAAACACACACACAGACACACTGACACGTGCAGGGTTAGTAAACATTAGTGCGAAGAAAGAGTGGAGAGGATGAGATGAGCATGATGATTGTCATGAGGGGATGAATGGATAAGGGATGGTAGGGACAGGGGTAGGGGTAGGGGTAGGTGGCAACGGACCAATCGCATGTCGCGAAGGGGGCGGGAACCCCTCTATACTTGAGTGTTGCAGTCACCCCGATGAACAGGTGCCAGAGGAGCCAAGTTCACGATTGTCGGTCCTCCTGTGGACATCTCTCTCTCTCTCTCTTCTCTCTCTCTTTTACGCACTCCACTGGAGATTTCTTCTTCGACAACTCATCTCTTGACTGGTAACTTGCAACGAATTTATGTGATTTCGAATTTTATATTTTTGACATTTTGCCTGTTTGTTTACAAAATTGCCTTAAACCTTTGGGGTTTAATTGTCCCAAAAAATACGAAATATGCAAATTAAATGACAAATTAGCAAATTTATGTATATGGACCCTGTTATGCATTAGTGTGTCAAGCGCCAAAAAATTAAAAATTGAGTTAAACACGGAATATTGTTTCAAATGCTATAATTAATAGTATTTTTTTATATGAAACATGTCCTAAAAAATTAATCTTTAATGTTACTTGCACAATTGACAAAAAAATTATATATAATCCAATGAAAACAAAAAAACTTTAATGTTAATTTTTTCAAGTCTCGGTAGCTGGCGTTTGACACACTAATGCGTAACAAGGTCCATATAGAGAAATGTTCAGCTTTTGGAGCTTTACAAAACAGTCTAATTAAAATTGTGCTATCTCAAAACAAAGTCTTTTTTATGCCATTAAATTTTTCTAGATATTTGAGAAATCACAGGAATTTATTAGGGTTTAGTGTTTTTCAATCTAACACTTTGCGCGAATTTGTCAAAAAGGATTAGTATTAGAATGAAATCACTTCTGATGATGACAACGTATCAAGTGTTAATTTTTAATTAATAAAACCTTTGAAACAGATAACCTAGTGTTTAATTTGTATATTCAATTTTAATTTACAAAATGTTTCAACGAGAGCCAACGGTCGAAAGTTTAAATCTTAAAAAAAACTAAAATAATACTAGAGACAAAAAAGTTATGAGGGAAATTTTTTTTGGTTTTTTGGCTCTCCTGAAAAGTCCTTTAATTTCCAAGTATCGAAATTTAAGATCAATGGGGTGCAATAAAGTCCATATTGAGCCTTTTTTTAGAAATAGTTCATTACGAATAAATCTCTCTCTTCATATAAATGGCAAAATGGCGAAAAATCTCTTTGCCAGGCCATTCAGGATTTTACTTTTAATATCAATTATGACATAATTTCTTATGGCCACTGGGAGTCGGGACGTTTCATACGAAAATTAAAATTTAATATAAGCTTATAAGATGATTTAATTTCAACTTTTCCTTTGTAGCGCATCAATTCCAAAAACTACTTGATGCATTTTCGCACACAAATGATGGATGGCTATCCGTTAAATCCTTATAAGAAAATCTCTTAAGTAAATGAAAACTAAAAACAAAATCTGGTGTGACTGATCGCACAGCACACTTACGGTAATCCAAAGTTGTGTTCTGTGCTTGTCACGCCAGATTTTTTGTGTCGACATATATTTAGTTTCCGTCGATATATTAAAATTCAAGATGTAATAAAATTTATAAACTTGTGAAAAAAATATTTATATTTTGTTGCCATTGCAACCATTTCTCCTATCTTTCCTATGAAGTACAAGAGGAAAGTGAGCTTCAAAATATTTCAATGACAAAATGAGAATATACATTTTAAAGAGCATCTAAAAAATGAATTTTAATCAAAATCGTTGGAGCGAATTTTTAGAAAAAAGTGAAAAAGTGCATCATTAAAGTACTGTACTCTTTGGCCTATTTTGTTCAAAAGGTTCGTGTCAGGTCCCTGGGGTCTAGCCAACTTAAATCTAAAATTTCAACCTCCTAGCTCTTTTCGTTCTTGAGATATTTTGTTGACAGACAGACCATGTTGCAAAAACCACAGACCATGTTGCAAAAACCACTTTTTCGGGCTCAGAGGACCTCAAAACGTGTATATCCATCAAAATCATGACATCGAATTTTTTGACATGAATCCAATACTTTCTCTCTCTATATATTAACATATATATAGAGGTAAGAGAAAGTAACAAGGTGATATGTGAAATATTATTTTATCAACCAATTCTTGAAGGTTTATTATGAAATTTGCAAGTTGAACAAATTATTTTTCAGAAATTTTATATGCCGACGACTGATTGTAATACAAAGTTTCGGTCATTCAATGTGGCCATCAACAGGCCTATAAAAAAAATTTATAACATAACACAATACATTATATTATAATTGCATTCTTTTTTATTTTCTCTTACCTCTATATATGTTAATATATAGAGAGAGAAATTATTGGATTCATGTCAAAAAATTCGATGCCGAAATTTTGACGGATATACACGTTTTGAGGTCCCCTGAATCCAAAAAAGTAGTTTTCGCGACATGGTCTGTCTGTGTCTGTGAACAAAATATCTCAAGAACGGAAATAGCTAGGAGATTGAAATTTTATATTTAAGTTAGTCACCCCTCTGGCATGTTACACGAACCTTTTTGAACAAAATTGGCCAAAGAATACTAGTACTTTACTAATGTAATTTTTCAGTTTTTTTAGATTTTCTCGCCCCAACGATTTTTTTTTAAATTCAAAATTCAATTATTTTTTAGATTCTCTATAAAATGTATATTCTCATTTTGTCATTGAAATCTTTTGAAGACCACTTTACTCTTGTACTCCACAAAAAAGATAGGAGAAATGGTTGCCATGGTAACAAAATATATTTTCCCATATTTATAAATTTTACATCTTGATTTCAAATGTAGCGTCCAGATGGCTTAAATAGAAATGCCTGAAACCCAAATACATATATTAATTACAACGGTTATCGTCTAAAGTCTTATATGGCCTGAGTTGCCGAAAAGACAGTGTGAATGTGTGTGTGAGTGTGAGTGTGAAAGAGAAAAAAGTGTGAATGTTTTTTATTGTTAAAAAAAAATCTGGTGTGACTGGCGCACAGCACACAACTTTCTCTTACCTTCGGTAATCGAAAGTTGTGTTCTGTGCTTGTCACACCAGATTTTTTGTGTCGACATATATTTAGTTCCCGACAGTACGGAACATATGAATTCAGATGTAAAATTTATGAGTATGGGAAAATATTTATATTTTGTTACCATGGCAACCATTTCTCCAATCTTCCCTATGAAATACAAGAGTAAAGTGGTCTTCAGAAGATTTCAATTGCAAAATGAGAATATACATTTTAAAGAGCATCTAACAAATAATTGATTTTTGAATTTAAAAAAAAATCGTTGGAGCAAATTTTGAGAAAATCGAAAAAAACTGGCAGACAATATATATACCATCCCTAACGGAAGAAATAAAGAAGATTTTTAAAAAAGAAAATATATTTTTGTCTGCCAAGGTAAACCAAACGCTTAGACCTCTTTACTCAAATAAAGATAAAACGGATAAATTACAACAGAAAAATTTGGTTTACCAAATAGAATGTCTTAAGTGTAAACAGGATAAAAAACCTTATATTTATTTTGGGGAGACAAAACGTCCTTTAAGAATTCGTCTCAAAGAACATTTCAACACCGTGCGAGATAAGCAGATGAAAACTGCTCTTTCAATACACAGCCTGGACTTCAAACATGAAATGGATTTTGAGAACACAAAAATTGTATGTTTTGAAAAAAACGAAGACAAAAGAAAATTCAAAGAGGCGGCCAACATTCAAATAAATATAAACAGAGCTATAAATTTCAAGACAGACACCGAAAACCTCTCAGAGTGTTATAGCTTAATAATGAACAGATTTAAATAGTTTCTGTTAAGGCCCCCCCCCCCTCCTGGTCCTTTTATGTTTGAAAATGTATGAAAATAATTCTTGTATAGAAAAACAGCCTTTCGGTTTTTTAATCATAGTTTTAAGAAAAAATAATTTCAATTTGTTTTATTTCTAAATGTCTTAAAATAACTTATATCCAAATGTAGAAATGTAAAAATACCAATAGATGTCTCTGACTGTTAGGAGATAATTTTATATAAAGAAAGACAAAATTAGATTTATTATTAATCGCATTTTTTAACTGATGTATGTTGATAGAAAAGTGTTGGGCATTAAATGGAAAAGAAGGTTTGTTCCTGGAGAGGATTTCTGTAAAAATCACCTATAAAAAGGTATATAATATATAATGTAAAATTTATATAAATAATTTAAAATTATTAAACACTAAAATGTAAACCCTTCCAGGTACAAACCCGACACTGAGGAAGACAAGCTGGAAGCTGTCGAAACCTACATTGGTTTGTTAACCTTTAAAATAAATATGATTTTTTTAAAAAATTGTATTTTTTATTTGTGTACTGAAAAGGCCTAAACCTCACTATTGAATGATTTAATCGTTCTTGCGTCATTGTTGAGCGAAGATATGTTTTTATTCTTCTTAACATAGAAAATGAGCGCTCAGCGGTTGCTGATGTGGCCGGGATCACTAAAAGTAGTTTTAGAATATTTCTCAGGTTAGGAAATAATTTTTTTGATTCTTGATTAAGATTTTTGTATTTTATTACAAAATCATTCAAGCATTTAGCTTGAGGAATTAATTCCCTAAAGAAATCAAATTCTCTTTTGACCTTTTCTTCTACAAACTCATATTCTTTTAAAATATCTATAACAGATTGGTCCCAAAAACGGGTTTCTAAAATAACAATTTTTTCGATTTGTAGATATTTTAAAAACCCCGGTTGGGAGAATCTTAATTCAATCTCGTTGATTATCCCATCAATAACTTCATAGAAAGTTTTTCTAAAATATTCTTCTATTGACGTGAACTTGTGTTCAGACTCGTTAGGTTTATATAGAAATTTTTTAGGAATCTCTCGCTTTCTCGGTAACGAGGGCTCCTCAAGATTCATTTCTTTTATTTTTTTCTTTACATCCTTCCACATTTCATTAAAAAATTGTTCTGAGCGTTTTTTTTTTAAAGATTCTAAAACTAACTCAACAGCTTCCTTTGCCCCAGCTACAGTTTGCGTTTCACTTTGAAGAACATTGCTCAATTGATCAGTTAAAGAAAACATTAGATAACTAAGTCTAATTCCAAAGTATATAGAACCCTTTGATAATTGATCATAAAGTCCCCTGGCTTTGGACCCTATATCATCATTACAAGATGCTAATGAAAATAGAAAGTCCAAAACAGCAGGGTAAGTATTGATAACCCCTGACAATGAAGTATGTCTGATGGTCCAACGGGTTGGGCATAATGGCCGAGGGCCAGTTTTCTCTATTCCATGAGCCTTAGCAATCTCATGAAAATTATGTGATCGTTTTGGTGATTCTTTGACAATAACTCCTATGTCGTTTACCCATTGAAGGCAATCACGTATTAAAGGAATTCTTTTTGAAGAATCCTGCACAGCCAAATTTAGAGAATGAGCTGAACAATGAATAAATAAAGCCATTGGTTGATCTGCCAACACTCTTGATTTGACACCGTTTTTTATTCCGGTCATATTTGATCCTCCGTCATAGCATTGTCCTCGCAAGAGATCCATACTTAAATCAAAACGAATAAGCATGTCTTTTATAATATTATACAATGATTCCCCAGTCATAGAGTGAGTGTCATAGAGACCAAGAAAAAACTCATCAATTTCAAGAGTATCTTCATCTACAGATCTGATCGATATAGAAACTTGTTCTTTTCCCTGTACATCATTGGTTTCATCAACAATGAGAGAATATTCTCCTCTTTTTTTTATTATTTTAATAATTTTACGCAAAATATCATGGGAAATAATTCTCAATATTTCATTCTGAATATCTGAAGAATTATATGATTTTTTGTGTTTTAAAAATAATTTTAATTCTGGAATGTCATTTTCCCTGAGACGTAATAATTGAATGAAATTTCCTTCATTAATATCATGTGCTCTAAATGCAATTCCCTGACGAGCTAAATATAATGCTGAGGTTATTATTGTTTTTAGAGCGATTTGATTTTGTATTTGAACAGATAATGTTTGTTCAGATAATAAGGAAATAATTGGAGTATTTTTCTTCAGTGCTTCTAATTTTATAAATGATTCTTTGTGAAAAGCAGATTTTTCGTGACTTTTTAATTTTATGATAATTTTTTTCCAGTTTTTATACCCATCAATCACTAAGTTTGTTTCATGATTTTTTTCACATTTTACTAATTTTTTTCCTAGCGCTTGGACACATATGAAACAAAAAATACTTTTAGTCATTGAGTCAAAATGAAGCCAAGGGTATGTTGTGAACCACTCATTCTGAAAATTATGATTACGTCCAGATTGGGTCCATGGAGGAATATCCAAAGGTTGATACGGTTCGTTTAAAGAGCATATCTTTTCGTGTGTGTTTTTAGTAAAAGCAAAAGAAACACTCTTTACAGGAGCAGATGGATCATCGGCGATGTTTTCTGTTAAATAAATGAATAAATTATTTAATTGAATTTCCGATCTCTGAGCAAGGCAACAAAACAATAAACAAGCATAATGACTCATTTTTTGAAATTATTATATTAATACCTATGGTGTTTGTGGAAGAAATGTTACTGCTGGTACTAGGGCGATGCTCATGGTGCAAAGGACTACCCGTGCTAATGCTTCCTTTTTCTAAAGAGCCTACGAAAGAACCAGATATAATAAGAAATTTTCATTTTTTTATTAAATTTTTAGCGTACGTATATTTTTGGCGAAGAAAAATAAGTTTTTAAGAGTAGGCCTACGGCCATTCTTACCTGTTTCTTTTTTAAAATAATCATCAATAAATCGACGTTTCATTTTTTTCTTCTTATAACTGTTAATCAACTACACTAAATAGTCTGTAGTCCTTTATATTTAACTTTTACAAATATATAGTTTAACAATATGCAAATTATTTAATCAAAATTTTTTTAGGCTATATAGTAGATTTGTTATTTACTATTTGAAGGAAATAAATATTTTTAATTTTCTTTATTTTAATTTTTTTTTTCAAGGCATAAAGTCTCAAGTTTTCATGTTATCTAAATTTTATTATTTTAATTCCATATAAAATGTATTTAGAATTTAGAAATACAATAGGTCTATATAAAATAAAAAAAATTTCTTACTTTTTTAATTTTTTTTAAATTTAAATAAAAAAAATTTTAAAATATATCATTTTTAAAACTAAATGAAATAAAAGAAGAAATTTTGCCCCCCCCTGCCCCCCCTGTAGGATGCCAGGGGGGGGCAATGTACCCGTGCCCCCCCCAGTTCCGGCGCCTATGCTTGATATATAATACATAGGTTTTTTGTCATTTTCATTTCCTAGTCTATTCAATTAGAGATCTCAATTTGATCACCCTTAACATATAAAATAAATACATTTCATTTGGGATTCGCCTCTAACTTTTAGGGTGCTTCGCACCTGATCATCACTTGCCTCTCTAGGGTTGATTAATTCCTTGCAGAAAAAGATGCACCACTCTTCCCATCTCATATTACAAGCAGGGCACTCACTGATTACCATTATTTTTTTCGAATTTACGTAGATCTAGAATCTGCTGCACTTAATAGCAACGAATCTTCAACTCTCCTCCGGTACTTCTAGAGGTTCCGGTATCCACACCCCTGATCAAGCCAAGTTCCTCCTCCTTCCAGAAAGGTGCGATCACACCGGGACCTGACTTGTGTTTATTGACTGGGGTTCTAGCCGAGGCTGAATTGAGGGGCGTCACACACTAGAGTGTCCTGTGCCACCAGTCTATCTGTAAGAAATGACCCTAGACTGTCCTGAAGAAGAGCGTGATTGGCGCTCGAAACGTCGACAGACAAATGTGTTTTTTTTTAATTCTTTCCTTAGCTGACTCCATCCCATAAATTTACTTATTTAGGATGGAGCAAAGTTTCCAGATGATTGACAAACAACAACTGCCTCTGCATTCTGTAATTTATTTTACCTCCTAAATAATCTCTATATCTAAATAAATTTTATTTTTGTAAATTAAATCATAGAAGACAGATAAATTAGAAACTTGCTTTTAGTTCAACTAAAAGTTATTTAAATGTTGATCCACTAATGAAATAGTTCCAAGCTAAAAACGAACTAATTAAACATTTTAAACGTCAAATTTGTTAGAATTCTGAACTTATCAAGCAACCACCCGAAGGGTTCAGTAGAGAGAAAGTTGTTAGTGAAGAATTAAAAAGATTAAGCAAATTAAAAATTATCCCTATTATGAACAACTTTTGTTTCTTCTCTCTCCGTGGCCGAGAGGTCAATATTGATAACTTCTAAAGCCAAGGGGGGGGGGGGGTGGATTGTGGATTCCTATCCAAGACAGACTAATTAAAATTAATTTAAATCATTTGCTTATCAAATGGCAGGCCTATAAATAAATGGACTTGGAATAACGCGTTTCAGTTTTATTTAGAAAAGGCCCTCTTCAGTTCTTATGAGAATATTGGCAAATTCAATGAATACACCATCGAGATGTCGATAGAGTAAACATATACAAAATATAAAATATGTACATATGATGTATGTTTATTAGTATAAAATAAAATAATATATTTTCCTTAGTGATTAAATATAAATTCCTAAATTCAAACTCTTTACGTTCTTGGCAGGCACACACAGAGAGAGAACTTTTTTGAACTCAAAACGTGTATTTCCATCAAAATCTTGACCTCGAATTTTCGATTGTGATGTGAGATTTCACACCAAATTTCTTTAATTTTTTTTTTTTATTTTATTCCCCTACACTTCGAGTCGAAACTTTTGTTCATTTAATGATACAAAAAGAGAGAAAAGAGAGAGAGAGAGAGAGAGAAATCATTAAAAAATTATCATGTAAATGCTGCTGTTAATTATCGAAATCATTTTTTTATTTTTTTTTAATTCTTAATGAATTTATTTTCTAAAAATAATTTGTTTATTGAAAATTATCATCAAGTTTTATATTACAATGATAAAATTATTTTTTATTTAATTAAAAAATAGTAAACAAGATAAATATTAACAATCTGGTGTGACTGTCGCACAGCACACAACTTTTGATTACCGAAGGTAATCGAAAGTTGTGTTCTGTGCTTGTCACACCAGATTTTTTGTGTCGACATATATTTAGTTTCCGCCGTACTGTACATTAGAACTATCAAGATGTACAATTTATAAGTATGGGCAAATATTTATATTTTGTTACCATGGGAACCATTTCTCCTATCTTTTCTATGGAGAACAAGAGTAAAGTAATCTTCAGAAGATTTCAATGACAAAATGAGAATATAAAATTTAAAGAGAATATAAAAAATAATTGATTTTTGAATTAAAAAAAAAAATCGTTGGAGCGAATTTTAAAAAAATCGAAAAAAACTGAAAACTACATCAGTAAAGTACTAGTACTCTTTGGTCGATTTTGTTCAAAAGCTTCCTGCCACGTCCCATGGGGATGCCTAAGTTAAATATAAAATTTCAACCTCCTAGCTACTTTTCGTTCTTGAGATATTTTGTTCACAAACACACAGACAGACCATGTCGCGAAAACCACTTTTTTGGATTCAGGGGACCTCAAAACGTGTATGCTGTATATCCATCAAAATCTGGACATCGAATTTTTGACATGAAACCAATACTTTCTCTCTATATATATTAACATATATACAGAGGTAAGAGAAAGTAAAAACAATTAAAATTTAGAAGAAAGTGTGTGAGTCATTAACATCATGAAAGGAGGAGGGGGAAGGGGTTTCCTCTTGGCGTAACTGAGATCAAAGTATCTGGCTGGAGTCTATTTGTCAGCGAAAGGAAAACTCTCGTAAATAAAAAAATAAAAATATCCAGGCAGACCATTTAAATAAATTTTTATCGGATTGCCTGGGAACCGAACCCACACCCCATTGCTTATGGGGCCTATTGCATCTCTCACACTTTGCCACGGCGGGGGACGTGGGTTCAAATGTGACACAGTTCATAATTTAAGTGTTTTTTTTTTTTTTAATAAATCAAAGAGTGCATTTTATTTTGCCTTCTAACTTTTTTATATATTCTTTTACAAATCTGTAAAAACTTTTTTATAGAAATTTTTTTTTTTTATTAAATTTATTAAATTCTCTATATTTTGAGTCGTTTATAAGAGAGAGGAGGCCACTTTCAAAACAAAGGTCGAAGTGCCCCCTTTTTATTATTTTTTGTGACAAACTCTCTCTAGGTGTGCTGATGATGGCCTCTGAAGAGGGACCAAAACATTTGAAATAAAATTGAAGTGTTGAGAGGGAAGAAAAAGGTTACAATTTTGATTAAAATTCAAAAATCAATTATTTTTTAGATGCTCTTTTATGTATATTAACATATATAGATGTAAGAGAAAGTAAAACTAAAATATAACGACACACAAAATCTGGTGTGACACACCTTGCGATAGTTGTGTGTTGTGTGGTCATCCCACCAGATTATAGGTCCCCGGACGGCAGAATTCTTTGTAAACCATTGACCGACTATTTTGTCTATTTCTGAACGAACGTAATACGATGCAAATCGGATTCCACAAAGCCAAAGACGGAAGGGAAGTCCAAGTTATTGTAAAATCGAAATCCTTACAAATAAGCACTCGAATTTATAATTGATTTTTCGGCCCTCTATTTTACATTATATTGCTAGCATCTCCTCGTATCTCATGAGCTGTTTACTCAGCCAACCTGTGTGCACACTTGAAATGCCAAATATTTATTCCCGAAACTAAATAATATTCAGCAAAAATGATTGAACAAATCCTTCTAAAAAGAAAAATCTATCTATCCTTTGATGTTAATTTTTCAATATGATTAATCCAATATATATATTTTTTTTTTATAATATTTAATAGAAAAGGGGGATTTTGAATTTAAAAATAAAATTCCCAATATGCAAATGCCTTTGAATGGAATAGCGATTTCAATTCTTAAATAAGGAATTTGAAATTATTATATAAATATCCGAGTTGATTAAATAGAAGTAAAGGAAGATTGTGTTGTCTCTATCCACCAGATTGCATTCCCAGCTAGCATTTAAAAAAATTAAATGAGAACAATCAATTTAATATGAACTATTACCATTATATAATTTTTTTTAATTAAAATTTTATTGCAAAAAAAAAAAATATAGCTCAAGAGACTGCAAGAATAAATGAAATATTCTATTCTTTATTTCTCTGCCCTTTTTGCATCAAAAACCAGAATTAACGAGAAAGAGACCGAGAGAGAGAGAAGCGTGAAATGTTTTTCCTTGTTAAGTAATCGTTTATCTCTAATCAACAATTCCTACGAAGAGACGAGGCTAAAGAGGGGATAATAAAGCTGCAGCTATGCCCATTAGGAATCGATATAGATTCAGAAAAAAAAAACTAGATATGTAAATATTCCAAATTTATTTAGTGAGATCTCGCTTCGGTATCGGAAGTTATTTAGGCGATTTCAGTGCAGGCCTGAGAAGTGAAAACTCTATCTCTATGCTAGAACCAAGGGACTGACTTCTAAAATTTATTCAAATTAATAAGAACGTAATCCTAACACGCAGGTGATGAGAAAATCTCTCACTTCAATTGGAGAATGCAAAATCAGGGAATCGAAACGCCCCGACTGGAGCTCGCCTGGAGCTCACGCCACCAAACATACAGCTGTGCATGCCAGGCGTCTTTCGCGGGGGGGGAATAAATTTGAGCCAACTATTGAAAAGTTTTTTTTTTTTTTTTTTTTTTTTTGTTCTCATTCACACAGTCTTTTCGGCAAATTAGGCCATTTAAGACTTTAAACGATATCCGTTAATGATTATTATACATATTGTGGTCCAGGCATTTTTATTTAAGTCATTTGGTATCCAAATGCCTTAAATAAAATTATCGGACTGCCTGGGGTTCGAACCCGCGACGTTCGCTTTAGAAGGTAGACACGCTACCAACTACTCCAAGCCCCGTGGGCCATTGAAAAGTTTTTTTTTTTTTTTTTTTTTTAAACACTCGCACTTTTTTTCTCATTCACACTCACACTCACACACACATTCACACAGTCTTTTCGGCAACTCAGGCCATATAAGACTTTTTACGATATCCGTTATTGATAAATATACATATATGGGGGTCCAGGCATTCTTATTTAAGCCATTTGGTATCCAAATGGCTTAAATAAAATCATCGGACTGCCTGGGGTCCGAACCCGCGACGTTTGGTATAAGAGGTTAGCACGCTAACCTCTACGCCATGCCCCGAGGGCTATTGAAAAGTTCTTATTATTAATTTAAAATAACAATAGACTCAGGGAGGCCGTGATATTAGAGCCGGCCGTTTCGTGACCAAAAAAGCCTTTGCATAACCGCTACATTAAAGCTTAACACAGGACATAACTACAACTTGAAAAAATGTTTTCTTATACATTTGATCAAATAAGACTCTGAGAAAATTTATCCCCAAATAGAACGCACACTATTTTCATAAAGGCAGCCAACATGGAATAAAAATATTTTTTGAATATCGACGCCGTTTCGGGACGCATCTTTCCCATCTTCAGGACGATCTAAGCAACATTAACCTGAAGATGGAAACGATCCGTTCCCGAAACGTCGACGATATTTAAAAAAGATTTTTATTCCAAGCCAACATCCACCTGCTCCTGGTTAATTATCACTCAGCCATCGAATTTCTTCTTTCGAAATAAAATTAGTTTTTTTGTAAGCAACATTTCAATTTGAATAAAGCATCGATCTGAGAGAAGCTCGCCTCGTCATCAATGACAAATTTATTTGCTTCTATAATAAAAATACTTGAACTTATTTGCGTCTTTTTTTGTGGTGGTCTGATGTTTTATTAAAAAAAAAATCAAGTTAAATATAAAAATCATATTGTTTTTTTTTTTTAATGTAAAATGATATGATAAAAAGTGTGATGGCCACTCTAGTGGCAATGTTCTCCCAATTCAAGGCCAAGGCCATGCATTTTCGATATAAACCCTACCAAAAAAATGCTGCCTATTTATTTAATAATAATTAATAAAGTGAGAGGGAAATGATAATGTCTTTATGACGTCGATGGTTATTGAGAGAGCCACCAAGAGGGTTGTAGAGAGGGGAGGGACGATAATTATAATAATTCTTTAATGGAATTGAGTGCGCCAGTTCAGGAAAAGCATGGCTTTTTAATTGTGGTTATTAACCCAATGAATGGAAACTTTTTAATCCTGTAATCTCCAGGTCGCATGTCATAAAGATCCTTCCCGAAGATTTGAATTTAGAACTTTTTCTTTTGGTGGGCACCACACCCATTCAGGGGGGGGAGGGGAGCTCCGCTCTTGATAAGAATACAAATGTTTGATGCTAACTTCTAATAAATAAATATGAAGTACGTTATCAATGTTCGTGTCATACATGATTGATGCCTGTAGTGACAGCCTACAAGCTCTGAGGATGGTCGTAACCAAGATCGAAACGTCAGTTCTTTTATTTACTCATCAAAAAAAAAAAAAAAAAAAAACATCTATATAATCGGGAACAATTTGACAGCAATAACATCAGTGCCAAAACTTGGATGATTTTTTCATCATTCAAATGTTGATATCGAATATCTTTTTGATCGCGGTAACTAGCCTATTATTAATTTTAACGAAATTTTTAGTTTAGTCCAGTAAATTAACAATCAAACACATATAAACGAGTAGATCTATTCTTGGACTGCTGAAGAGGTGTTATTTTCAAAGAAGACAAAACAATTTAATTATTATTAAAGATACTCTAGCAATATTGGTGATATAATATTAATATTTTTACATGTATTTAGAACTTCTTCAAAGTTGCGATTTCGTTTCTGAAGATAAGGTCGAAATACGTGCAAAACGTATTTATTATTGCACCAATAAAAATTTGAAACATGTCACCATGCATATCTTTTAATATTAGTCAAATTGATATTAGCTTATTATTATAGCTTTCGATTTGTAGATTTATTTCAGAACATGATGAAGGCTGCTTTGGAAAAAAACCGTTTCGGTGATTTAAAAACCTTCATCAGACCTACAATTCAATATCATATTATAAGAACATGTTTACAAAATTGTATGCCCTCGGGCTTGGCGTAGTTGGCAGCGCGCCTGACTTGTACATCAAGTGTCGGGGATTCGGATCCCATGCAGTTCGATGATTTTATTTAAGGTGTGAGTGTTAAAAAAAAAATTATGGTAACATTACTGTTATTTTATATTTTCCCTACTGAGTGATCCTTAACTCCCTTTTGATTATAAGATAAGAAATCCAATTAAATAGCATCCTATCATTTAAAGGTAAAGGGTTCGATGCTCACTTTATAAATTAGATAAGGAAAATATAAAATAATCACGATATTTTAAAACAATCCAAAATAAAATATAAAAACATTTCCAAATTGATTTAATTGTAGGCCTGACGATGACCGAAACTGCGAAGTTTTGTTGTGAAAGATTTAATTTTTTTTTTAACAATCAACACCTCAAGTAAACTTCCTGAACAATTAATAGATGATATGTTGCACTATCAACAATTGCTCTCTATTCACAAGAAGCAGAGGCACTGCACTGTGTATAATTATTTGGCGGTGACCTGCATTGGCTACAAATCATAAATTCAGAGCTGAGACAGATTTCACTTGGGAGAGGTAGAGAAGGTAGAAATACAAATGCAATTTAGAAAGGGGGAGGAGATGCATTTAAACGTAGAAAACGTAGAAAGGAGAGATATCAATAAAAAAAAAAAAAAAAAAAAATAGATAATGTTAGCAAATGGTTTTTGTGTTCCAGGATGGCGGCTTTGCTGGCCCTTTTGCTGGCTATTCTCCTTTTTGCGAATGTCTCTGCCGATTCGCAAAGCCTCGCCGATGAATCAACGCCAATGTCGACGTCGACGACAGATAATCATTTGGTCAGTGAATCCTCCTCGCCTCACTCAATCAACTTGAACTATCTTGAACGCAAATTTCTACCTTTTCAAATCTTGTATTATCTAGGAATAAAAATACAAGTAGATATCCACTCAATTTAGATAACGTTTCGGTTTTTATGCTCGTCTTCCCAACTATGATTACACATTTGTCACTTGTCTCTTGGTAAAGATTACGTCAAAAACACGGCGGGTGATATTCAGATTATTTCTATATGCAGTTGCTCTGCATTTTCTCTGCAGGCGCCGCCCTCAGCTCATCTCTCTCTTTGTTTGTTTTTGGAACGCACCCTCTCTCTTCGAATTCTTTTTTTTCTCTGTTCTTGTCTTACACAATTTTAAAATTTATCAAGAAACGTATTTTAACATTTAAACGCACTAAAGAGAAATTATTAGTGAGGAATAAAATTTCTATGATAAGGTTGGAGAATAACATCCAGCAGATTAATCGCTCCACCTGACGTCCTTGGCAAATATTTCGACGCATATGACGTTGATATCAATCCTCCATCAGAGCGGACATCAGTCAAGGAAAATAAAAAACAAATTTATTCAGTCGACGTTTCGAGCACCCGTCCTCGGGACAGTATAAGTGTCAAATATTACAGATGGTAGGGCTGGACGGTAAACCGGTTTACCGGTAAAAACCGGTAAAAATTTTTTACCGAACACGCGGTAACGAACCTCTAATTCGATAAAAACCGGTTTTTTTTCGAAAGTCGGTAAAAACCTATTTTTTCGGGCGGTAAAAAATTTTGGTTCGGCGAGAAAAAAATGTTCCGCGGCGGCAAAAAATTGGCGTCTCTAAAAAAAAGATGTTTCGGCAAAAAATTGGCTCTCTAAAAAAAAAGGTAAAATATTTTTCCGGACGGGGAAAATTTTGGTTCCGCTGGGGAAAAAAATGTTTCGGCAAAAAATCGGAGTCTCTAAAAAAAAAAGATGTTTCGGCAAAAAATTGGCTCTCTAAAAAAAAAGGTAAAATATTTTTCCGGACGGGAAAAAATTTTGGTTCCGCTGGAAAAAAAAATGTTTCGGCAAAAAATCGGAGTCTCTAAAAAAAAGATGTTTCGGCAAAAAATTGGCTCTCTAAAAAAAGGTAAAATATTTTTTCGGCCTGGGAAAAATTTTGGTTCCGCAAAAATGTTCCGCGGCGCAAACTCAAACTTTGGTTCCGCGGGCGGTAAAAATTTTTACCGACTTTCGAGAAAAACCGGTTTTTTTTCATTATCGAGGTCGGTAATGAAAATCCATTACCGTCCAGCCCTAACAGATGGTAGTGACAAGATAGTCGGTTGATATTATTAAATAATTTCAACAAACATTAACAATGTATTGGTTGAAAGACTTAACAATGATCTTAAGACGACAGAATAAATTTGTTTTTTATTTTCCTTGGGCCCCCGGGTTTGGCGTAGTAGGTAGCGTGCCTAGCTTCTATACCGAACGTCGGGGGTTCGGACCCAGGCAGTCCGATGATTTTATTTAAGCCATTTGGATACCAGATGGCTTAAATAGAAATGCCTGACCCCACAATAGATATATTCTCTACAACGGTTATCGTCAAAGTCTTAAATGGCCTAAGTTGCCGAAAAGACTGTGTGAATGTGTGTGTGAGTGTGAGTGTGGATGAGAAAAAAGTGTGAATGTTTTTTAATTAAATAAATAAATAAAATATTTTCCTTGGCTGACTCCATTCCACGCAGCTATATTTAATTAAGTTTTATTCAGAGACCTAGGCATAGAATTTTTGGGGTGAGGGGAAAAGGGGGTTCGGATGATCCGAGAAATAATCCTCCCTTCCCCTCCCCCCGCAAATAAATAAATTTTATAAAAAATAAAACAGTTTTTATAATTTAAAATTCATAAGAGATTATTGGGACATCGAGATATAATTTTTTTAATGACTTATTAAAAAATTATCGTAATTAATTTCTTTGTTATCAAGCAAATACAAAAAACAATCTGTCCCAATAATCTTTAATTTTTTTTAAATTTAAAAATGAATTTAAAGTTATTATTAATCACATATTAATTAAGAAGTTTTTAAAATAAGCTTAGATGATTTATTTAAAAATAAACTGTCAAATTAGTTCAGCATTCTTGCAATAGATGGCAGGCTAGTCTAACAGCTAATCTCCTAATAGCGTATATCTGGCCTATATTTATATATTTTTATGCTTTTATAAAAGATACATAATATATAATAACATTTATAAAGTATTTATTGTTAAAAGATCAATGAAAATCAACCAAATTTCTTAAATATTATTAGCTACCATTCTGACATCTCTTGGCAAATTTTTGAATTACTTGATTTTTGGGCATACTTTTTATGACACACAACGCCCTCTTAGCGGGAAAAACATGCGTAACACCTTCGGTCCTATTCCGCCATAAAAGGACTTCTCTTTTGAGTGGCAAAATGGCGAAAATATATTTTTATTCTTTTCTTTTGATTCTGGTCTATTCATTTGTTGCCTGGTTATTTAAATGTTTCAAACGCCTTTTCTCGATTTGTTCAATTTCTGACTTTCGCCACTCAGCATTCTCAGCAGGCGATTTAACCCCTCCTCTGGTTTCATTCATAAGTTATTCTCCGGAAGAAGGATAGATTTGGGCCAAAATCGTTGATTAAATAGAAAATAATTAAATCAAAAATTATCCAACTGCCTTCCCGTCCTTCGGGAGAGTAAATCAAATTGTTATTTATTTTTCAAGCTAGCTGATATATAATTATATCCCTAGAGTGCGCATTCTATCTACATATAAATTGATGGCAAATCAAAATGTGACGAACAAAGGATGAAACAATACAGTATCATTTTTGTTTCTATTTTTTTTTTTTTTTTCAACAGACATATAGGATTTAGGATTTGGAATGAAATTCAAGGATTTAAAATCCTTTAGAAAAATTAATTATTTAAATAATCTTGACGGGAATTGTTTCTTAAAAAAATTTTCCCTCAGCGATCCCGACCCCTATGCCCCCCCCCCCCCCCCAGTCGATTTTGATAGAGAAAAAAACGTTCCAAAAAAATGGCGAATGAAAGCAAAAATTATCGAAGTAGAAGAAATTCGATGGCTAAGTGGTAATTATTAGGATTAGGTAGATGTAGGCAGCCAGCAAATGATAAAAAAAAAACTTTATTTAATTATCGTCGACGTTTCGGAATCACATCGATCCCATCTTCAGGACGATAAACTGTCAATGTTGCTTGATAGATGCAATTTCGGATCATACAAAAATAAATGATTAAATTTTTGTTAACATTAACAGTTTATCTTCCTGAAGATGGGATCGATGTGATTCCGAAATGTCCCCTATAATTAAATAAAGTTTTTTTTATCACTTGCTGGCTGCCTTCATCTACCTAATCCTAATAAAAGTATCGAAATAGGATTTAAAACAGGAAGAACCGATCCCGGATCAGGTTTTAGATCCAATTTTTAGATTTTTCTACTTGTCAAGAGTTTCAATTTTTAAAATTAAAGCACCAAAATACATAAAATAAATAGCTAGCAAAAGTTGAGATTTGAAGGCCTGTGTAATTAGTGGTAGGGATGGAAGGGATTTCATTCGCGTAAAACTTTTTATAAAAACAAGAATTAATAATTTAAAAAATAAAGGATTTTGCATCTAAATGGCTCATTAAGCTCAACGAATACAATTGAACTCAATTAATAAATAAGAAGATTCCCATCCCTAGAGAAAACCCTTCGAGAAAACTTTACTCAAAGAGACTTGAATATCCCAAAGTTAATAAAAATAAATCTATCGGATTAAAAAAATAATCTTTAACTATTTTGAAATTTGTTTATTAAAACAAAAAAAAAAAATTTTACTTTTCTGCCGCTTCTATCCAATTACTTCTCGACCCCTGTGATAAGAGGGAACTTTCGGGTCACGACCCATGCCGCGGCGTTTGGGAAACACGGATCTACTCTCTTTTATCCATGTTTATATTCAAAGTCCCGCCCCCCCTCCCCCCTGGAGACATAAATAAATTAAGCCAAATGTCGAATTTATTGAAATAATTTCCGTGATTTAATGACAAAATCAAGATACCTGCAGATCAACACAACGTCAGGATAAATCGATTTTCTTTTTCTGATTTTTATTATAAACTAAAAGCAGTCAACAAATCGAGACAAAAAGAGATCTTACAAGGGGAGTGCAGAGCCTTCATGACACGGATTTCAACGGACATTTTTTTATGTGTAGTACTTAATGAAAAACAAATTCTGTTAAAGCGAGAGAATGCACTACTCAACGGTTCGTCTAAAAAAAAAAATCTTATAGATTCTGCCAGGAGTCTTAAGCCGTTGCTAACAATAACATTTACAAAAGCCGCGATGGGTAGATCGGTAGCGTTCATTCTTTGTAAACAAGAAATCTTGAGTTCGAATCTCGCCCTGTGCAACTATTTTTTTTTTTGTATTTCTAAGAATATTTTTTAATATTAATAAATAAATAAAAAGTTTTTTTTTTTTAATTATTGGCTTTTATATAGTAGAAGGAGAATAGAAAGAGAAAGCAGCTAGTTTTATTTTCATTTATTAAACCCTCATTGCTGACGTTTCCTAAACAGGACCGAAACGAATAAGTAATAAGTTTTTTTGGTTTAATAAGAATGAGAATAGAAACTAGCTGCTTTCTCTTTTCTATTCCTAAACATTTCGGTCCTGTTTAGGAAACGTCAGCAATGAGGGTTTAATAAATGAAAATAAAACTAGCTGCTTTCTCTTTCTATTCTCCTTCTACTATATAAAAGCCAATAATTAAAAAAAAAAACTTTTTATTTATTTATTAATATTAAAAAATATTCTTAGAAATCAAAAAAAAAAAAAAAAATAGTTGCACAGGGCGAGATTCGAACTCAAGATTTCTTGTTTACAAAGAATGAACGCTACCGATCTACCCATCGCGGCTTTTGTAAATGTTATTGTTAGCAACGGCTTAAGACTTGCTGGCAAAATCTATAACATTTTTTTTTTTAGAAGAACCGTTGAGTAGTGCGTTCTCTCGCTTTAACAGAATTTGTTTTTCATTAAGTACTACTCAAAAATTTTTGTTCAAATCGGTGTTATGAAGGCTCTGCACTCCCCTTGTAAGATAAAATTGTTTTTAAATAAAAATGTGTTGTTTCTGTCTATTTCGAATCGGGTTCATTAGCCCTCAGTCATATCATATCTGAGATTTCGTTCGGGAGGGTTGAAAAGTCACTCACTTCTTCGCGATATTGCAGCAAAAAATAGGGAGTAATTTAAGAAAACAAAGTGTTTCAAGAGATAAATATTAAATTTTGCATTATATTAAATGTTTCGGATAATCCGGCATCCGTTTAGGCAAGACCCTACTGTATATTTAAACAACAAATAAATCATTATAAATATTTCGATAAGTTTTGATTTTAGCCCCCGGGCCTTGGTGTAGTGGTTAGCATACTGGCCATTTGTACCAAGGGTCGCGGGTCGCTCCCGGATACCAATCAATTGAAATAAATACGGACGGGGTCTAAATGGCCTCCGATGACGAAATAAAAAAAAAAAAGTTGATATTTTATCCAATATTTACCTTTCCATTTTGGGTTGTAAATCCTTAAAACCCAATTTTGATCTACCGATACGACACAAATTTTAATAGTATCAAAATGATTTGTATTTGTGTTAAATCTACTTAGAAATGTATAAAAATGTTTCTAAAAAGAGTCAGGTGTTTTTTTCTTTTGAAGGGTAGTTTTTATATTCGATTTTGAGGACAGAGCAATCGTCGAATGGCTCCATCCTGGCGAGTCTGCCACTCTCTCTACGAGGCGATATCATCATTAGGCTGTGTCATTAGGTTCGCCTCGGTGTACTTTGAACAGATCTAAAATTGCATTTAAACCTTTCAACCCATGCCTCTCTGTATCGTGAAACCGGATCCTAACGCCGAAGATAAAACGCCAACCTTGACTACAATTAATGATTATTTTGAATTTGTGTGTTTTAGGTGAGCAACGAATTAGAGGAGTTTGTCAAGAGTTGCATGTCTCTCTACATCTCCGAGGAGGCATGTTTAGAAATGCTTTATATGAATCCTCAAGAATCGAAACGAGCGACAAAATTCGCAAGTTGGGGCGGGAAACGAGGCCAAAGTTTTGCCAGTTGGGGCGGGAAACGTTTCTATGAGGCAAAAGGGCCAGCATTCTCCAGCTGGGGCGGAAAACGAAGTCCTTCTTTTAGTAGTTGGGGCGGCAAACGATCGAATGATATTGCATTTGAAGATAACGAAAACATTCCCAAATTCCCTATTTGGATTGAAGATGAGCCCAAGGAAGAGGAGAAACGAAATAGACCAAGTTGGACGGATAAAAGAGAAAATGAAAATATTCCAATTAAAAGTCAAGATACGAGTCGCCGATTGATGACTTTCTCCAGTTGGGGTGGTAAACGAGCCTCCGAATATAATGAATTAAAACCGCTATTGTATTTCGGTCGGTGTGGGTATTCTTGGCCAAGCCGATGGGGTGGAAAACGCACTGTGGGTTTCTCTAGCTGGGGTGGGAAACGAAGTGAACCTACCGGCTTTTCAAGTTGGGGTGGGAAAAGAACCGAGCCTACTGTAGAAAGCAATCGAGTCAAAAGAGAATCCAAATCAAATTCGACAACGGAATCAATTCGCACTAAGAAATGGATCAGCAGACCTTTGCGGTGGACTCAAAATTGGTACGGATGGAGCGGGAAAAGAGCCTCTGAAGGTAAAGACAGTTCAAATGGCAAAGATATTGTGAGATTTTCAGCATGGGGTGGGAAGAGAAGTGAGAGTTCGCAAAACAATCAAATGAGACAAGCATATCTTTCAGGCAATCCCGAAGAGCGACGTCTTCTCGATCAATCCAGGGCCAGTCGGCGAGGAATGGATTTTTATGCTTGGGGTGGAAAACGCTCGAAAATTCAATAAAACTAAATATATGCAATCATTACATGTCTTTTTGTGTGTGTAAATAATTTATTGTAAAAAAAAAAAAAAATTTGTTAATTTAAATAAAAATTTTTTTCCATTAACTTTTTTAAATTTTTTTGAATTATATAATATTCGAATATTGAAAATGTACTTCGTTCGTCTGGAAAGATAGCAGCTTATCGTTATTAATTATTATTATACAATTTGTCGATATTTGATGTCTCAAGTCAAATCCAATGATAAGATGAATGTATATTGGATTATGTAAAAAAAAAAAAAAAATAATAATAAATATTTTGATTCAGAACATTTTAATCAATCCCAATCAAACCTTAAGACCTTAGATTAAAAAATTAATGAAAGAGAATTATGTATATACAGTATATGAAATATTGAATGCTACTTAAATCATCATTAAATAAAATGAAGAGCAAATATGGAAGGAATTCAGATTTTTGTTCAATTTGAGGCGAGGGTGGAATATTTGTTCTCTTTTTTTCTATGTATATTCAAAAACTAAATATTCTCTCGGCTAAAATGAAATATAACTTGTAGGGCGCCTACGGGCTTGGTCTATATAGTTGGTAGCGTGCCTACCTTCGCGGGTTCGGACCCCAGGCAGTCGGATGATTTTATTTAACCCATTTGGATAGCAAATGAGAAAAAAGTGTGCGTTAAAAAAAGGGCGTGTTTAAAGTAATAAATAAAAAAATGAAAATGATTTTCTAATCTTTCTCGTAGACTTTACTAGGGATGGGGAAAATCCT